>VYZS01041040.1:327-25815 GCA_013400695.1 Neodrepanis coruscans | reverse complement strand
TCAAGGATCACTTCCTCCAGGCTTAAGAACAACACATTCTGATGAGGAAAAAATCAGGGAGAGGAGGCAAGAGATCNCTGATGAGGAAAAAATCAGGGAGAGGAGGCAAGAGATCTGTGTGGATGAACAAGGAACTCCTGTCATTCTCAAGCGTAAGCAGGAAATACACAGGAAATGGAAATATGGTCAGGTCACTTGGAGTGAATATAGAGAGGTTAGTCAGAGTAGGTAGAGATGAGACAAGGAAGTCAACAGTCCATATAGAATTAAATCTGTCCAAGAATATCAAGGACAACAAGAGACCTTCTTCAAATACATGGATAACAATAGGAAAACAAAGGATAATGTGAACCCATTACTAAATGGAAGAGAGACCCTGGTAATAGAGGATGAAGAGAAGGCCTGTTCAGCCTTAGGAAGAGATGACTGAGTGGGAAACCTCATCAATGTATACAATTGTCTGAAGAGAAGGTGCCAAGAGGATGGGAGCCAGGTNCTCAGACAGAGCCGGATCCTTTCTGGATGGTGCAGAGGTGTTTCTCTGGCTTTTAAGTTGCGCCAGCAACTGTTTTTGCACTTTGCTGCATGATGTTATGGGCTTAGCCATATTGCCAGGCTGCGTGGTCTATGGGGGAGGCCATGTTGTACAGATCCTCCCAGGGTAGGAGGGAGAAGGCAGATCTTTGATGATGTCATCTCCTTCTCCTCAGAAGAGAAGGTACGGAGACTTCTTCCTATTCTCCATATTTGCCATGTGCTCCTTATCTCTCAAGCCATCTCTTAGGTTCCAAGTGGGTAAAGTGAGGTCCACAAAAGTCCCAGAACCCCAGAACCACAGGGTCATTTTATAGCAGAGAGATGGGGAAACACACCCACATTGGCACAAGTCAGTACAATGGAATTTTAGCCTACCTTTTGCAGGTAGAAGTTACAATCACTGGAAAGGCTCCTTAAAAGGTATCTCGTCTCTCACCTTGGATCTAAAAGTTGACAAAGCAGTCAATTTGTCCTGGCTTTTTCCAAAAAGTCCCAGGGACTATAAAGCAGTCCGTGAATTAGCCCTGGCTTTCAGAAAGAAAGTCCCAAGGGGCCAGCTTAATTACAAGAACAATAACTCCAGTCCAGAACAGTTTCTTACTCTTATATAGGGTACTATTTCTAAAAAGAGGGAAGTCTGTACTCAGCTGGGTTACCTCAGTGAATACTCACTGCAGGTGCCAAAAACACATGATTCCTTGGGGATCCTTCTTCTTTTTCTGGATAGGTTTCTTCAATGCAGCTGAGCTCTTGCCATGTCCACTGCTTCACAATTCGTGTCCCGGAGGTTTGTTCGCTGTATGGGCCACCAATTTATGGGCAGTTGTGAGCGATCCCTTGTAATGGGAATCATCAATTTGGCAGGGTCAGGATTGGGACCCTCTGTGACCCGACTGCCTACAAAATATATAGGCCTTGTGTGCATGGTGCTAGTGACCAGAGGATCCAAGAAAGATGGACTATGTACAACTATACAAGGGGCAAAATGGAGAAGCTTCTTTACTGCAAAATCAGCTGTTTTTATAGTGCAAAGACTGTTTTGGTTAACACAGCCAATTAGACCAAAGGAATGGTGGTCGTGTGTTACGCAGAGGTCACTAAGCCAGTCTTAAAGCCACACCAGCTCACAGGATGTTGTTTTCATTTCTCAGAAATTATGTCATGATCTAGACACACTGTAATACAGCCTAGTCTTCTGCCACACAGGGTAACAAACAACCATGGACTTCAGGAGAGCTAACTTTAACCTCTTTAGGTATTTTCTTGGAAGTATCCCATGAGCCCTGCAGGGTTGAGAGGTCCAAGAGAGCTGATTGATATTCAAGGATCACTTCCTCCAGGCTTAAGAACAACACATTCTGATGAGGAAAAAATCAGGGAGAGGAGGCAAGAGATCTGTGTGGATGAACAAGGAACTCCTGTCATTCTCAAGCGTAAGCAGGAAATACACAGGAAATGGAAATATGGTCAGGTCACTTGGAGTGAATATAGAGAGGTTAGTCAGAGTAGGTAGAGATGAGACAAGGAAGTCAACAGTCCATATAGAATTAAATCTGTCCAAGAATATCAAGGACAACAAGAGACCTTCTTCAAATACATGGATAACAATAGGAAAACAAAGGATAATGTGAACCCATTACTAAATGGAAGAGAGACCCTGGTAATAGAGGATGAAGAGAAGGCCTGTTCAGCCTTAGGAAGAGATGACTGAGTGGGAAACCTCATCAATGTATACAATTGTCTGAAGAGAAGGTGCCAAGAGGATGGGAGCCAGGTTCTTCTCAGTGATGCCAGAGGCAACTGTCAGAAACTGGAACACAGAAATTCCACCTGAACAAGAGGAAGGACTTTACTGTTTGGGTGACCACACACTGGAATGGGTTGCACAGAGAAGCTGTGGAGTCTCTGTTGTGGCAGATATTCAAGAACCATCTGTACACCACCCTGTGCCATGTGCTCTGGGTTGACCCTGCTTGAGCAGGGAAGTTGGACCAGATAACCCTCTATGGTCCCTTCCAACCTGACCCATTCTGTGAGTTTGTGATACTGTGAAACATAAGGATAATGTATATTAAATTATGGGTAAAATGTGTAGATAATGTGCATTTTTATCTTTTGCAAGATNCAATCACTGGAAAGGCTCCTTAAAAGGTATCTCGTCTCTCACCTTGGATCTAAAAGTTGACAAAGCAGTCAATTTGTCCTGGCTTTTTCCAAAAAGTCCCAGGGACTATAAAGCAGTCCGTGAATTAGCCCTGGCTTTCAGAAAGAAAGTCCCAAGGGGCCAGCTTAATTACAAGAACAATAACTCCAGTCCAGAACAGTTTCTTACTCTTATATAGGGTACTATTTCTAAAAAGAGGGAAGTCTGTACTCAGCTGGGTTACCTCAGTGAATACTCACTGCAGGTGCCAAAAACACATGATTCCTTGGGGATCCTTCTTCTTTTTCTGGATAGGTTTCTTCAATGCAGCTGAGCTCTTGCCATGTCCACTGCTTCACAATTCGTGTCCCGGAGGTTTGTTCGCTGTATGGGCCACCAATTTATGGGCAGTTGTGAGCGATCCCTTGTAATGGGAATCATCAATTTGGCAGGGTCAGGATTGGGACCCTCTGTGACCCGACTGCCTACAAAATATATAGGCCTTGTGTGCATGGTGCTAGTGACCAGAGGATCCAAGAAAGATGGACTATGTACAACTATACAAGGGGCAAAATGGAGAAGCTTCTTTACTGCAAAATCAGCTGTTTTTATAGTGCAAAGACTGTTTTGGTTAACACAGCCAATTAGACCAAAGGAATGGTGGTCGTGTGTTACGCAGAGGTCACTAAGCCAGTCTTAAAGCCACACCAGCTCACAGGATGTTGTTTTCATTTCTCAGAAATTATGTCATGATCTAGACACACTGTAATACAGCCTAGTCTTCTGCCACACAGGGTAACAAACAACCATGGACTTCAGGAGAGCTAACTTTAACCTCTTTAGGTATTTTCTTGGAAGTATCCCATGAGCCCTGCAGGGTTGAGAGGTCCAAGAGAGCTGATTGATATTCAAGGATCACTTCCTCCAGGCTTAAGAACAACACATTCTGATGAGGAAAAAATCAGGGAGAGGAGGCAAGAGATCTGTGTGGATGAACAAGGAACTCCTGTCATTCTCAAGCGTAAGCAGGAAATACACAGGAAATGGAAATATGGTCAGGTCACTTGGAGTGAATATAGAGAGGTTAGTCAGAGTAGGTAGAGATGAGACAAGGAAGTCAACAGTCCATATAGAATTAAATCTGTCCAAGAATATCAAGGACAACAAGAGACCTTCTTCAAATACATGGATAACAATAGGAAAACAAAGGATAATGTGAACCCATTACTAAATGGAAGAGAGACCCTGGTAATAGAGGATGAAGAGAAGGCCTGTTCAGCCTTAGGAAGAGATGACTGAGTGGGAAACCTCATCAATGTATACAATTGTCTGAAGAGAAGGTGCCAAGAGGATGGGAGCCAGGTTCTTCTCAGTGATGCCAGAGGCAACTGTCAGAAACTGGAACACAGAAATTCCACCTGAACAAGAGGAAGGACTTTACTGTTTGGGTGACCACACACTGGAATGGGTTGCACAGAGAAGCTGTGGAGTCTCTGTTGTGGCAGATATTCAAGAACCATCTGTACACCACCCTGTGCCATGTGCTCTGGGTTGACCCTGCTTGAGCAGGGAAGTTGGACCAGATAACCCTCTATGGTCCCTTCCAACCTGACCCATTCTGTGAGTTTGTGATACTGTGAAACATAAGGATAATGTATATTAAATTATGGGTAAAATGTGTAGATAATGTGCATTTTTATCTTTTGCAAGATAAGAAAATGGATCTGTAATCAGCTTTTTGGGCAACATGCTGTGTTTTTTTGAGAAGCTACCTTTCACTGAAATTAAGAGGGAAATAAATTAATAGGTGGTTTGAAAATAACAAATGCAAATTACACTTACTACTTAAAGCATTCAGGTTTTTTTCAGTAATAGAATTGCTTATGGATATGAAAAATCTGCACAGTCACAAGGAAAAAGTGTGCTGGTATAAACCAGCATGTATGTATATTTGTGCAGCTGCGTAAGGTGAGAAAATGTCTGAAGTGTGCTGAGATTTCAGACTGATATGAGGCTCTTCAAATACTACCACTGTTAGTTTGGTTGGCTAAAAAGAAGCATATGTTTTTGTGAGTTGTGAAAAATGGCTAAACAGCTTAAATGAAAGAAATCTTTAAATCAGTTTAATTTCTGAAATAAAGTTTCCATATCACTCTAAGCACTATTTTTTTGAAGTTCATTATGCTATGTAAGTATATATTTATGGTTCTAGACCTTGAATAATACTAGCCTGAATTTATTTTGGGTATGTTAATTGATCTGGACCTGATGATTACTGTGGGTTGTTTCCAACTCAGAATATCCTGTAAAATCTGTGAAATACAGTTTTATATTTTAGAGTAGTTTACTTTTTTAACATAAGCTTTTTTCATTGCTAAAGATGATTTGGAGTCCAAATATGAACCATTCATAAAGTTTTTGTATTTGTGAAAGCTCTCTCGTGAAGTTGGCCTGTATCAACCTTAGATTTTGAACTGTTTGGCAGAACTGGTTGGTTTGACCTCTCTTGAAATAGATACCAGTAAATAACTCATCTTTCAGTTTTATTTATTAATTTTTTTTCCAATTTTATTTTCTCTTTAGGGGGATTACTGAAGCTCGTTTTGTGTATGTCTTTGTTCTTGGCATAGTCTTCACTGGCACTAAAGATTTACTTAAGTCACAGGTTATTTCTGCAGACTCCAGCGTGAAAAGCACAGGATTATGGGAAGTATACAGTGGATTGGTTCTACTTGCAGCCCTTCTGTTTAGACCACACAATTTACCTGTCTTGGTGTTTTGCCTGCTGATTCAGATAATGATGACAGAATATATTTGGAGACCTTTGAAATTCGATGCAGCACAGATTACTATCATGCACTACTGGTTTGGCCAAGCTTTCTTCTATTTTCAGGTAAGATGAATATTCTCCCTGCTGCAGAGGTTGGAGGGGGAATAGTTTTTCAAAAAATATTGTCCATTGTAAATAAAATGCTAACTAAATATTAGACTAAAAGAGTTACTGAGTTCTTAGAAGGATTTAGTTTCTAACTGTTTTATTATTGTTTTGTTTTCAGAATCAGGGAAAGATGCATACCTTGTTGTCTTATCTTCAAAATAGATTTCCAAAAATGTTAAGGATCAGATACCTATACCAGCATGATTTTGGTTTGTTAATGGGCCTCATAAGTACTGTTCAGATTATAATTAATTTAAGAATGTCAGAGTTGATTAATACCAATTAAAGGCAGATGGCTTTTTGTCGCTGATTCTTGGGGCTTAGAAGCCTTTGTTATCATCACAGTAAGTCTACATACAGTTTAAGACCCAAAGCAAGCTGAGTATCAGAACTGATTTTCTTTCTTATTAAATCAAATGATATCTTCTTTCTTGAGTAGCCTTACTAATTTCTATAACATAGTTCTCTATGTTGCAAAAAAGGTTGCAATTCCACAAAAACTTTCCTTAGCAAGGAAGGAAAGGATTTTTAGTATCCAAGAGAATCTTTCTACTTTCAGTGTTGCAAACAGTGTAGCAGGCGGTCTAAAGATGAGTGTGTTAAGTTGGGAATCAGGATGTTTCTGGTTGAAGAGGAGAGGTTTTCTGATTTGTTGCAAAATTTCAAGGTGAGGCCTGTGTTGATTTGACTTCTTATGCATGGTTGGGGGATGTTAAAACTGTGATCAAGCTTAGAGCACTTCCTACTTCGTAACTACAGACTGAGGACTGGCTTGGCTTTGCTCTAAGAGTACATGTCCAGATAGGGAATTGCTGATGGAGGTAAGATCATTGTGATTCTTCCCTTCTACTAAGTTTTCCTGCTCAGAGAACATAACATTTCTTGATTGAATGGCTTTTGCATGTTTTGAATATTTCTTTTCAGGCAGTCAGCTTTGATTACAGCTTTCTGAGAGCAGCCATTAGTGTGGCTGGTGGGAGGCTGAAGAGGGGGGCCGTCTCAGTCCTGAGGTACCAAGTGAAAACAGCTGCCAGAAATTTAATGGTGGGTAGGCTGGCAAGAAAAAGGGATCAATAAAAAGTGGTTTGCATGTTTTTGTAAAGCAACCATTTTCAGTGATGCTTAATTCTTGGTATGCTTGGCTGAGAATTTCACACAACCATGAAATTACAGGAGTGTTGAGGCTGGAAGATGCCTCTGGAGATCATTTAATCCAACCTCTCTCCATCTAAGAGCAGGTCAAATAGACCAGATTGACCTGGACTGGATTCACTCCCCATTTTAAATAACTGAAAAGGATGAAAACTCTGCAAGCTCTCTGAGCAGCTGGTCCTACTGCTGGACCACACTAGCTAGTAAAAAAGCTTTTTTTGATGTTTAAGCAGAACTTCTTGTGCTTTAGTATGTATTGCTTTTTATCCTTTAGCTAGTCACTCTTGAGTGACTGAGAAGGTCAGAATCTGACTACATTATCTGTACTACCACCTCATAGGAGGGTATTTATACAGGTTGTTATGATCCCTGTTGAGCTTTCTCCTCTTGAGAGTAAACGGATCCAGCTCTTTCAGATAATCGTTTGTATGACGGATACTTCGTTCCCATCGTCATTTTTTTGTGCTGCTTCAGTGAACTTTCTTCTTCAGTACACCCATGGCTTTCCTGCTCAGAGAACGTAACATTTCTTGATTGAAATGCTTTTGCATGCTTTGAATATTTCTTTTCAGGCAGTCAGCTTTGATTACAGCCTTCTTGTGGTGGCAAGTCCAAAACTGAACCCAGGCAGCTAGATGTGATCTGGATTAGTAGAAGGAATAAAGCATCTGCTTCAACCAGCTAGTAAAGTTCTCCCTAATGTAGTCCCAGTTGCTGTTGGTCTTTGCACAAAGGGCAAGTGGCTGGCTGGTGTCTTCCAAGCTGCTTTCCATACAGTTAGTTCCCAGTGTGATGAAAGGCATGGGTTTATTCCTCCACAAGTGCTGGATTTGATATTTCTCTTTGTTGAAATGTATGAGTTTCTTGTCAGTTTATTTCTTTAGTCAGTTGAGGTGCCTCTGAGTGGCAGCAGACCCATCTGCAGACCCACCTGCTGTATCAACCACTCCTCCTCGTTTTGTGTGCTGACTTCCTGAGGAGGCACTCTGTCCCATTGTTCAGGTAATTAGTGAAGATACTAGACAGTATCAGACCCATTGTCAATCCTTGTGGTTCATTGCTAATGATTGGCCTCCAGGTAGACTTCATGCTGCTGATGGCAACTCTGTGAGCTCAGCAGTTCAGCAGTTTTTGGTCCATCTGATTGTCCACTTTCATAGTCTGAGGTGCAGCAGTTTGCCCATGGGGATATGAGGAGAGATATCTTAAAAGATCTTGTGAAGTGAAAGTGATGCCAAAAATTTGGGAGTAACTTTTCTGGATGAATTTGCATGAACTTTGAAGCAGCTGTACACATTTTCCAGAAATAAGCTATTACAGCTATCAAGAGCTTGTTATCTTTCCGTTTGAAAGATAGTATGCCAAAGGGTTTTTCTACACTGATAAAATATATTTGTGCAAGATCAGTAGATGGTAACATATCTGATAGCATGTGTTACAGGTTTTAGTGGTCTTATACTGGTGTTAGTGGGAGGACGGAAATGTATATTAAGATTTTCCTTTTTCATTATTTATGTTTTGCATCTTAACTACCTGTGCAATTGAGGAGTTACTTGGTTTTTAGAAGACTGAAAGAAATTATTTCCGTTTTAGTTGGCTACAGATTGTGTTGTTGGATATTCTGCGGTTTCAGAGCATCCACCCAGGGCCCATCATGCCTCTGGCAATTTTGACATTTCTTGTAGAAGTGTTTCCTTCAGAAATAGTAACTTCCAGTATGATACAAGTTTCAGCAAATGTTAGGGTATTTTAAAAATTAGCTCTGATAAGAAAATTTCTTGCACATAGACTTGCTACTGAATTACAGCATCCAAACCTCAGAAATAAGAAATTCTCCATTGCTTTGTTGTGAGCCAGATTTCTGGGTGGGTCTTTGTGCATGTCACTGTGAGATCTGGAGAATTATTGGGTGATAGTTACTTATCAAAACTTCTGGTAAAAGCAGGCCAAAGCTTTTTTCCCCCTCATATTTTTTCCCATGGTGGTTTATATGAAATAGAGCCCAGACAAGAAGCTGCCTTTTAGTATTCCATCAAACACCTGTAAACTCCAGCTTTGGAGAGAGATTTGACATCATTGGCATAAGTGAAACCTGATTGGATGAGTCCTGTGACTGGAGGGCCCCGTTGGGTGGTTTTTGGCTCTTGAGCAGGGATCGGTGGGGCAGAAGAGGCAGAGGGGTGGCACTATGTATAATACAAGGGTTAAAATGTATGAAACTCACAATTGGCTATGGCACAGTTGTGAGACTCTGGGTAAAAACGAAGGGGCAGACAAATAATGCAGCTGTAATTGTGAGAGTCTATTATAGATCTTCCAGCCAGGACAATGACACTGACCAATTCCTTTGAGGAACTAAGGGACACTTCCAAATCAACTGCCCTTGTCCTTATGGGAGACTTCAACTTGCCAGCAATTAACTGGGATCCTCACAAAGCTGGTACAACTCAGGACAAAAGATTACTAAAAAACTGGGATGACAGCTTTGTGGAACAGGTCTTAAGGGAGCCAGTTGTGAAAGATGCCCTACTTGATGTGCTGCTTGTCAACAGAATGGATCTCATGAGCAGAGTGGAGACTTGTGGCTGTCTTGGCCACAATAATGATGAGGTGATCGAGTTTAAAATACCAGTTGATGGGAGGAATACTGCCAGACAAACCTCAGCTCTGGACATGAAAAGAGCAGAGTTCAGGCTGCTCAGGGCATTAGTAAATAAGGTCCCCTGGGAAAATGTTTTTGCAGGTGCTGGGATCCCTCAGTACTGGTCATTTTCAGACATCACCTCCGAAGGGCACAGAAGCAGCAATTCCCAAGTGTCAGAAGTGAAGCAGACGAGGCCAGCTTGGCTGAGCAGGAATCTTCTCTTGGAAATAAGGCAAAAAAGGAAGGTGTATACCCAGTAGAAGCAAGGTCAGGTTACATGGGAAGATGCTGCTTGCTGCTGTAGGGAGAAAATTTGTGTGGCCAAAGCTCAACTAGAGTTGCAGCTGACTAGAAGTGTGGGGGACAATAAAAAGAGTTTTTTCAAATGCATTAATGGCAATAGGCAATATAGAAATATCATTGGCCCATCATAGCATGAGGATGGTCACCTCACTAACAGGGACGGAGACAAGGCAGAGGTGCTTAACCCATTTNAAGTACTGGATTCTGCACCTGGGGCAAACCCAGATGTATGTATTGATTAGGGAATGAGATGCTGGAAAGCAGTGCTGTGGAAAGGAACCTGAGGGTCCTGGTCAATTGCCAGGAGGGCCAGTTGTGTCCTGGGGGGCATCAAGCAAAGCACCACCAGCTGGTTGAGAGAGGGGATTGTCCCACTCTGCTCTGCACTGGTTTGGCCTCACCTTGAATATCGTAGTGGTTTGGGGCATGACAATATAAGGAAGATATTAAACTGTTAGAGAGTGACCAAAGGAGTCAACAAAGACAGTGAAGGGCCTTGAGGAGAAGCTGTATGAGGAGTGATTGAGGTCATTTGGTCTGTTCAGCCTGGAGAAGAGGAGACTGAGTGGAGACCTCATTGCAGATACAACTTCCTTGTGAGGGGAAAAGGAGGGACAGGCACTGATCTCTTCTATGTGGTGACCAGTGACAGGACATGAGGGAATGGCCTGAAGTTGTGTCAGGGGAGGTTTAGGTTGGATATTAGAAAAAGGTTCTTCACCCAGGGAGTGGGCACTGGAACAGGCTCCCCAGGAAGTGGTCACAGCATCAACCCTGAGAGAATTCAAGAAGTGTTTGATGACACTCTCAGGCATGTGGTGTGACTCTTGGGGATAGTCCTGTGCAGGGCTAAGAGTTGGACTTGATGATCCTTGTGGGTGCCTTACAACTCAGCCTATTCTGTGATTTAGCAACAGCTTAGTAAAAACTGTGATGTATTCCTAACTCTCTTTAGCATTGGACCTTCTAAAAATGTATCCATTTCAGAAGAACATGCTGTCTTTTACAAAAAAAGGGTTTTTTCTGTGTATCTACTCTGAAGTCTAAGGTGTGTGCCTCTTCATGCCCAAGACTGATTAACATAGCAAATAAGTTGTAGTAGAACAGAAAGAAGAATTCTTTTTGTGGCCTACTTCTCTATTTTTGCTCCATTTCTTTCTTTTTTTTTTTCTTTTAGTATTTTCAGAACATCTTAGAGATGTTCCAGAAATAGAGAAATCAGTTCTGCTAGGGAAAAAAGCACTTTTAAGAGTCCAGACAGATGGGATTTTCTTTCACACCCCCACCTCCCATTCCTTAGAGAACAAGTTTTCAGTTATCTTTTAAAAATATTATAAGTACACTTACATTAGATGCGCTTTTTAGGATGGATATTAAAAGAGTGTGACTAAAATACCGTTCTTTGGATGTTAGCTTTGTTATTTCATGGTATGGAAAGACACAAATTGAATCATACAAGGCTAAGTGGGACCTTTTTTTTTTTTACTGTTCACAGTTGAAAGCAGATATCTATTGTACAAAATACTGGTTTAGAAAAGCAGAATGGTCAAGCTTGTAGTTCATAAAATTACAGAAGCTAAAAAAGCCCCTCAAAATCTAATTAATGCTCTGTCTCCATTTGGTAAATTTCTTTAAATTTATTCTCAGAATAGCTTTTCCAGTTTAGGACTATAGATGCAAGGATAGAAGAAACTTCTTCCAGAAATTATGTTTAATTTCATGCCCTTTATATATTGTTTTGCTCAGTATGTAGCATTCTGATCTGCAGTATGAGGTAAAATTAAAAAGCTGACAACCTTAAAAAAACACTGCTTCATTAATTTCTTTTTTTTAATGCACATTTAAGTTTCTTCTTCCCTTTCCTTTGAGTTCAGGATGCCTTGTTGCAAGGGAAAAATTTCTCGGTTTTTGTAATTTAAAGTCAGGATTGAAGTATCATTTTTTTATTAGTGACACATAATTAACTCTCAGTTATATATTGATAATTGACCGTCAGTCACTGAACTACAGATGCAGGATCCATGCCAGATATACAACAGGTGAATACTTACCAATGTCTATGCCATTTTGTATCTCTGTTTTGAGAAAACTATCCCTTGCATTAAGACTCCTGTCTCCCAAACACATAGAGGTGTGTTATGAGGAGTCTCTTCTTGTGGCAGTGCGGTTTTCCTGTTTATTCACACTTCTTGTGACAAATATGGGCACTGAAGCTGTAAGTCTTTCTGTATGTCTCAAGAGCACCATAGATAACTGACCTCAGGTAAAGCCATAGGTGTTTTTGCATGTACATTTTCCAGCTTTTCCTCAGCCGAATGATGAAAGGTTGTCCTGGTTTGGACAGTAGGGGTTGTTACTAAGAGACAAAAGGTGTATAGAGAAGACTACAACAAGATAATTTATTGAATATATGTGATACTCTACACATAAACCAGTAACAAACAGTAACCCAACAATAATAATCCGCAAAAGAAATAACCGCTTTGCTGCTCTGGGCCGGCTGCTGGGCTATGGAGGGGGACCAAGGAGTGCTGCCATGTGGACAGTGCTGGGGAGGTGGTGTGGCAGGGTCCCACGCTGGAGCTGATGAAAAATCAAGAGACTGAAAGGGAACCCCAGGAGACCCAAGGGGCAGAGATACCACACTGCTATTGCTGCCACATGGAGCCGTAGTCCTCTGCTGGCACTGCCTGAGCTGTGGTGACGCCACGCTACTGCCCGCGCAGAGGGAGAGCCAAGAGAGAGAGAGCTGACTTCTGCTTCTGCTCCTTGTATAGGGTGTCTATTCTCCTTTGTTCTTGTGCTCCCTTTCTGGTGTGCACCGCTTCTTCATTGGTTAGCAGCCCAACTTGGTGTTACATGGCACTGGGGCACTCCCCCCTCTCTGGATCTTCCCACGAGGCAATATGGTGGCATTTGCCACCAAAATCCTCAGGAGCAGACCTCACTAGGGGAAGGAGCTGCCACCACTGCCTTTCTGCCTGCGCTGTAGGAACCTGGGGGCCCGGGAGCGCTGGTGGCACTGCCCGCAGGGGCGCTTGCTGCCGACCACTGGAGAGGTGCCCCTCCACCAGTGCTGCAGGGACCTGGGGGGGCCTAGGGCACCAGTGGCATCGCCCGTGGGGTAGCCTGCTGCCAGGGTCCTGTCTTGTGCCATGGTGCTGGACTGGGGGCTGCCCCTACTCCATGCACCAGCTGCTGCCGCTGCCTCCATCACGTGTGTGCTGCCTGCCCCTGCTCGCCGCTCACCTCATGCTGTGGTGGCTGGGGAAGCCCTGCATGCACTCCCAAGCTGCAGTGCATTCAGTAGGGGCTGCAGTGTGCCCCATGGCGTGGGTAGAGGAAGCTGGTGGGAGCCCTCTTCAGGGCACTGCTGACTGGTCCAGCCCTAGGCTGTGCCCAGCAGTGCTGCTGCCGCTCCCCAGCCCCAGCCTGGCTCAGCAACACCACTATGGCGAGCATGGGCTGGGCTGTGCCCGGCCAGGCTGGTCCTGCAACAGCCCCACCACACTCTGCACCCAGTGGGGCCACGTGGAGCGTGCAGGAGTGGCATCATGTCTACCTGCTGTGCCCTGCACTCATGGCCCCACTCCACTGCTGACCCCGCTGTGCCGCCAGGGGTCCACCTGTTTTGCTTTTTTCTCTCTTTCAGGAGAAGACAAAAAAAAAGTTTTAAAAGACACTCCCCTCTCTCCCTTTTCCCTAGTTAACCCCTAACAATGGTGGAACTCTGAAAGTACGTGTAGTGGTTCAGTAACAGATTTTAATTGTTTGAATAAGGCATTTAATCTTTTTCTTTACCTTGTGGGAAAACCAGGAAAGTCTTTGCTTGATGACAGCTTAGAGATCCTCTCCTCACTTCTGTGCCTTCCAGTGAAATGGCACTGTTCTTACTGACTGAAGTGCAGGTGTCCCAGATTTAGCAACTGGCTGTCCTGTCCATGACTGTTAACAGATGTGTTACAGTTTGACTGACTTAGAAAAGGGTTATATTTCAGACAGAGGGTTTATCATTTGACTTCAAATGGTGAGTAAATATTAAGGAGGTACAACTGGGCTGTTGCTCCCAGAGAAGTCCATTGAGTTCTCGTCTTCTGTACTGACCTCTCTTCAGCCTGCCTTGGTAACAGCTGGTCGCTTGTTCACTGCTTCAGGAGTCAGAGACGTATGCTAGAATTCTAAGATGTGAGGGAAGCATAACTGTATTATTAGGCATGATGTGCTGTGCTGACATGGATTTAAATGTCTTCCCTGACTTTGTTTCCTCAAGTTTTTTGGTTGCTAGAGCTATCACTGTTAAAGTGACTGGGTTTAGTGTGGTGGTAGGGTTTTAATTTCCAGACAGGCATATAAATCTAATGCAGCATGCAAAGCTGATAGCAGGTTTATGATTCAAAAAGAAAAATTGAAAAACCCTAAATTTTTTTGTTGATGCAAATCAGATGGATACTAAATTTAAACTGTGCTAGCTAAATGAGGCAGGAAAAGAGAAATATAAACTAAATATGAAATCCTTCCATCTGGGAGATTTGGAGACCTGCTTTTTGCATGTCTTGGTGTGATTATGAAGAGAATGAGACCTCTTGCCCATGTTTCTGAACCTTATTAAATCTTGGTAGACAAGCAGGTACATAATGACAAAAGCAGTAACTCTGTCTCACTGAATGTGGAATGTTATCGATAGCCTTTTGGATATTATACTGAGTAAAAATAGCCTTGTTCAGGATGGCATATTTAATGAATGAGGCACTCTTCTTTCAAAAAATATTGTAAGATCCTTCAAGACTTTATAGAAACAGAGCTATGAAAATCCTAAGTGTATAGAGTAAGCAAGATTCATAGGAACAGGTACTATTTTTCATTAATCAGCTGCTATAACTGAAGAACATGGGGGAAAACATAAAATGCCTGGGTGTGGAAGCTAATTTTTCAATTTTGAATGTAAGTAAAAAAAAGACCCCAAATTATGAGTGGGTTGAAAATAAATGCCTTGATCTTACACTTGGTTTTGCATTCTATGCTTCATCTATGGCAGGGCCCTGAGTTAATCTCCTGTCTAGAAGTTTAGTTAGCAGAGTTCAAGGTCATCTCCTTCACTGAGAGGAGCTGTTGGGAGAAAAGCTAGAAGGAGGGGCCTGACACTCCTTTCCTTCTTAGAGGTGTTTTATTGTGATACTTTACTGCCTGTGCTATATCATATCTCTGTAAGCAGGTCTGTCTTGCCTGCCATGTGCTTTCTTGATCCTGATCTGAATATGGACCTGGACCTGAGCTAATTTAAGAAATGCCTTGTCACTATCAACTTGTGATCACTGGATTGCATCTGGCCATGATCACTGTCTTTGGATCTGACCTTGACCTGGACAGGCTGCTGAGCAGTCCTGACTTGTTGCTCTCACCTGCCTTGTTTTCATGCTCATTTCCCAGCTTGCCCTTCCTTGCAGAACCAGCTGGCCCTTTCTGCTCTCTCACAATTTGAACCTAAAAGGCAAATTTATTAAACAGTTATAACTTAAACTGGAAGAATATACACGTTATCTTGTTTTTCCAGCCTTTTAGCAAGATTTTTCTAAATAGTAAGCAGTGGAAAAGTTTGTGCACACAGGTTGTGCAGTCTTCATATTTGGAGACTTTTAGAGATTTTCTGGATAGAGGACTGTGTTAGTTATGTGCAAATGGGTAAAACGACTTTATTTTTAAGTCTTGTTTTAGTAAGTAGGGTCTTTGCTTTATTTATCACTTAGTGCAAATTGATGAAGAAAAACAAAATTAAAAATGCTCCAGTATTGCCAAAACCCCATGAAATGAATACATTAAGACAGAATGCTTCTTATTTATCAGGGTATTATTGCAAGCTTGAGAATGTGTTCATGAATTTTTCAATGAGCTTGAATGGTTGTTGTCTCCTAAGCTCTTGAGTTGTCCACATCTCGTAACTCATCAGTAACTTCCAAAACATATGCTGTGTCTTTATCATTGCCACTTACCCTTCAAATGCAGTGAGAATAGAAATAAATAACTTGATTGTTAAGAATTGCTTGTAGTTTCTAGTGCTTTTTATCACTGGAGGAAAACAGAGTAGGTGTGTACATTTTTAGAATAATTTCTATCTAATCATCTTGTCTTTAGGTAAAGAGATGTACTGAGTGACATTTTATAATGGCTGGTAGCTTTTCCTTGTTATGATTTTGAAGCATTGTGGGATGATTTACATTGAAGAGGACTTCAGAAGGCCTGCAGTTCAATCCCATTTTCAGAGCAGCATCAGCTGCAAGGTCAAACCGATTGCTCAGAGTCTTGAAAATTCCAAAGGTTCTGGAGAAGTACCTTTCTGGCCAATCCTTTCCAATAACTTCAGTTTTTCATTCTAATTGATTTGCTACTAATAATTAAAATAAATTTCATATGATAGGGTACAGTTACTGGAGAGGCGTGCAATTGTGTGAAAGGCACAGTGGAAGTGCAGTTAATACTCTGCTGTGTTAAAGCAGTTGTTAAACAAGTGTTTTGGTTTTGTCTTGGACCTCTACTTCTCAGTTCAGTAAAAGTCATTGAGATACTTCAGAATGAATGGCTTATGTTCAGTGAATTATGTAGTAACGGAAAAGTCTTCAGAAAAGTCATTGCAGCTTTGAAGAGGGTTTTAGATTGTTTTTATTAGTGTCTATTGAGGGATTTTCCTCTGCTACTGTAGCAAATATCCTGGATACTTTCTCTAGCCAGTTTTCTTTTATATGTGCTTTGTTGATTTAGATCATGAGGGTTTATGGAATGCTTTCATGCAATATTGTGTTGTCTCCTGCCACTCTCTGCCCTTAGCAAAATAAACTACTGCATTGTTTGAAGTATTTGAATGATATGTGTCAGGTTTTTGTGTGTGCGCAAAATAAACTGTGATATTTGTGTGAATAAAGTGCAAACAGACAAACAAATTAAGTTTCCCAGGGCCCGTTTTGGGATGAGGACGCTCTGGAGATAGTGCTTGTCTCTCTCTGAGACGCCGGGGAAGAAGCACGTGGCCGGTCTGAGGACCCCCTTAGCAGCGTGAGCTTTTGCCCGGCTTTGACTGAAGGAGAAATACTCAAGAAAAATTAAAAACCGCGCGCGCGCGCCCCTCTCTCCCCTTTCCCGATAGCCCAGGGAGGGGTTTAGTGCTGATGGAGGAAGAGATGTGGTCTTTGGACCCCGGCAATAGTCACTGATGATTGCCAGACCACTCACCCCCGGGGAAAAAGAAAAAAAAACCACAACGGGAAAAAAAACAAAAAAGAAGAAACAACCCTCCTCCCCGAGGAAGAGAATCCGCCTCCCAGAAATTCACGAGGAAGAATGCAATTCTGAGAAAAAGGAAGTCCACCCCACCATAAAGAGAAAAGAAAAAAAAAAAGAAAGAAAAAAAACCTGATCACGAGAAATGTGATCAAAAGAACGGCTCCCCCTCCCAGAAATTTACCACACCAAGTGGCTGCGGTGGAACCTCTGACCCGTCTGCCACGTGGACGCCGGCTCCGACACAGCGGCAAAGAGCGGTGTTGTTCCTCTAAGCTCCAAGGCTGAAAAGAGGAAGATGGCTGGCCTTCCTCCGTTTTTATAAGGAGGACCCGATCCTGCGCCTGCGCAGATGAGTCTAAGGGGGCCGGCCTCTCCTGTAATTGGGCGGCGCCCCGGGGGCTCGCCCCGTGCGCGCAGTGGCCCATGGGAAACGCCACAGCTGCCTGGAAATGGCATGCACGCGGGGGGGGAATTTTCCGCTCATGGCGGCCGCCATTCGGCCCCCACGCGGCCGCCGCTGCCGCCGCCGCTGGCACGCGCTGCCGGTGCAGCCTCAGCACCAGCGCGGGCCGCCAGCGCAGCCCCGCCGCCGGCTCTGCATCGGCCACGGATCAACTGTGTGCAGGTGGAGTAAGCAGTGTTAAGAGGCCTTTCAGCTCTTCATGACATGAGCAGGATCTCCTGATGTCTTATATTTTCTACTCTGCACATACCATGCAAAGAAGGAGAGGAGTGAAAAATAAGTAGATGTGTTGAAGAAAGGACCTATTGCTGTGGACAGGGACTGGGGGAAAAGAAAGCAGGTTCCCTCCTTACCTGAACCTGTCAAACTTTTGGTTGTTGAGGGTCAGCAATCTTGCCTTCCCCTTAAAGTGCTGCACTTCCCCTTTCTGCTCTTGCCATGACCTTAGTCTATACTCCTTAAACCTGAGGAGTAGCCTTAATTTGTAGCTTTCTTTTCCAGTCTCATCTTATGGATCTGAGGTCACAGATACGCTTTTTCTTTAGCTGCTCATCATTAGTTATTCTTTGCTTTGTTCCTGTCATTGCTGAACATTACAATAAATGCATAACAATAATTTATTACTAGCGTAGCACAATGCAGTGGTGCATGATGAAAGTCAAAATGAGGAAGACTGCTAGTCGTAAGTCAAGATTCTTTTGCTTTATGATATCTTGGTAAAATTCATACCTTACTGCCCTCTTACAGCTTCAGACTCCCCTTACATTCTAGAGATATCTTTGTGGTACGATCCACAGGGACAGTGACTACTTATAATGATCTCTGAATGGCTATGACATGGGTGGCTTTTTTCTCTTTTATTTTAGAGCTGTTTCAGAACAGGTTTTTTTACTGTCACTGGTGCCTGATTAGTTAGGTACCTGAAAAAGCTATCTTAATTTTTATGCTTCTCTATATGCTCTGGACTTTGTATTTTATGATAGCACTTCCTTGGTGGGGTAACTTGCAGTCCAAGAAGACTGCAGATAGTAAGGTGAGCAAAGATCAGATTTGAGGGCAATAAGGAGCCACCAGTCCTCACATGCTCTGCTGGGGTTGAGTCTAAGGCTATTAGTGATGACAGCCCTTACATTAGGGTTGTTCTGGGAGTCTGTAGGTCGAAAATCAGGGTTTGATAGCTGTTAGAGTATCAGTGCTGTAAAAACCAATCAGTTTCTCCAGGTATAGTAAGAATATCTCAGAGCTTTCTCACCAGTCTGTGACCTGCTAAGATAAGAAATACTCTGTCTTAATCCCAGGGTATATTTGCTACTTCAGTAGCAACTTCTTTAAGTAAAGTTAAATACTTCAGATTTTCAGTCAAAAGCATTTTCTTCAATTTTATATTATTCCTTGTTACTCAGTGGTTTTGGTCACGGGAAAAGAAAACTGTGTAAAACATACAAGTCTTGGACAGCTCTTAATACTTTAATTGCTGCATGTTCCTTCTATTTTTCACTTACTAGGTTCTAAATGTCTTTTGTTGATGATTCAGGTGATCTTTGCTGGCTTTTGGTCTATTTAAATGCAATATTTTGTGATATAGAGACTTAGGAAGCGGAAACCCCTTGCTAAATTTGTCTATCTTAATCTGTTTACATGCAGGAACTTGTGCCATGGGGCAAGAACGTGGGCAGTGTAGTGTTTCATTACAGCTCTAAATTAGTCCTATTGTCTCTAATGGCAAGAAATGTTTATTTCCTGGTGTAATTTTAGGCAGTAGGCCTAAAATCTTCTGTTTGAAGCATGTGTGATGAAAATGCATTTTTTTCATTAGTGTAGCTGAAATCAGAAAGTGTAGCCACTTGCTTTAAATTATTTTTTGATGTAATTTATTAAACAATAAGGGTGTTAATTTGCAGACAGAATAATCAAAATAGCATGCTGTTTATGCCTTCATTAGTCTGTACATCCTAAATAAAAGCACTTCTTTGGTAAGCGGTTTTATTAAAATTCAAATGTAAAGAATATGGCTGTACTTTAAAGTGGCTAAAAGACCAAGTCTGGTGCAATAATTAGTATTATTCTAATGTACTCTAAATGTATCTCTGGAGATATTTGAATGTCTACTATTTTATTCCTGTTTTCAGGGAAATTCAAATGGCATTGCTACTGTGGATGTTTCAGCAGGTTTTGTGGGACTAGAAAGCTATGTGGAGATACCAGCTATCTTCCTTACGGCGTTTGGAACATACGCAGGACCTTTTCTTTGGGCCATTCATCTTCTGTGCTACTTAAATTCTGAAGTTAGCAGGTAATCATGTTTTGAACTAAAGTAATGCTCCTCTATGTGTTGCAGATACAAGTACCATCCGTACAGTATATATCTTTTGAAAGAAATAGTTATTGTTCACATAATCTTTTTTTCTTTGAAGTTAGTTTTCTATTAAGAAAATGCATGTTCTTTTTTCGATATGAATTTGTATCACCTAACTCTTCCAGTTTAATTTTATCTGCAGCAGTTGTGCACTGGGAATATACATGAATGCTTTACTAATTTTTTTTCTCTTAGTGCATTCTCAGTTTGGTATGCTGAATTACTTGAAGTTTTATTATGTTCTGTTGTGACAGCATCTTCTGCCTAAAAATGTTCTTCTTGGAACCTATTAAGTCAGAGACCTGAGAAGGACTTTTTAAACTAATTAGAATAGAATTCAGATTTAAATAATGTGATATTCTTTGAATGTCTGTCCTTTTTGTCATAGTGACATGCAACATTTTATAAATAAAACATACTTCTATTATTGTATGTTACTGGTTATTGCAGTCATTTGTAGCTAAAATATATGTACTTTGGGTATCTTGTGTAGCAGATGAGTATAGTAAAATGAATTGGTGCATTGGAATTTTAAGAAGACAATTGAAAAATGCTAGTGTAACTTAATAGTGTACTTGTAAAATCCAGCTGGGCTCTTTAAAATCATTTAACTCATCTTTCAGTATATTCAAACTGAGTGATGCAGTGTGTTAAAACAGAGAGAGGAGTTGTGAGTTCTATATCATATCAATGCCCAAATGCAAAAACTTGATATATTTTCACAGAGAAAACATTTGACAGCGGCTAAATTCTTACCATCTCAAGAGTCCTTTCTCTATTATCAGTGGAATTGAAATGTACCTTTTTTTTTTAATGATGAAAAAATGTTGCAGTAGGCTTGGCAGGTGAGATTGTAGACAGTGTTTAGTTTATCACAGCTCTTTGCCTTATGCATTGGCATCCTCTGTAAACCTCTAACTCCCATTTATCTATAGAGTGTCATGTGGTCTCATCCTGTCAGTGCTTTTTGTTTTCTGTCTTTTCTCTTTTTGATTGTTTGTTTTGGGCTGTGTCTACGCTGTGAAATTGTGTTGACTCATGTGTGTTCATTAAAAGTGAAAGAAGATGGGATTCCCAGCTGACCAAGCTGCATTGACTAGTAGAGGTTTTTGTGGCAGGAGTGACCTGTTTTAACAGACTAATTACTGCACAGTCACTGTGTCTATTGTTATATTCACAGTGATTAACCTTTATTTGCTGATTTGCCTGTCTGCTGTATTGCTCTCTAAAGATGTCTAGCAGTCTCTAGTTGGTTGCTGTAGAATTGTGCAGCCCAGTGTTGGGCCATTGTATTGCTCTAGTAATGCACTTCTTCATGTATATTGAGACTCACTGTAGAAAATGACCTCTTAGACTGAGGCCAGCTAGCTTGCAGTCATTTTTGGTCTTACATAGATTGGTACAGTCTAAGTACTGTATGTAAGTCTTCTGAAAACCAGCCTTTTATCTGTTCATTCTACTATGTTTTTGCCTCAGGAGCAGTGCAAATGCAAAATGCTAATTATTGATGTCTAGATTTGTATAACCTCAGAGATCTCTTTCTTGAATTTTCTTTACTACCTGGTGACTTGATACCAGGCTGAGCTTTAACTCTGTTTCTAATGCTCCTCAGTTTAGCTAGTTACTGCTTTTCTCCATCAGTACATTTTTGTGCTATCCAAGTTCTTCAAGTTTTCTCCATTCTTTCAACCCTCTTTAAGAAGAGTGATCACGTACATATACAAAGTGCTGCTGCTTGTCTTCTAGGAAATATAGAAAATATAGAATATGGTGCTTACATTCTATTAATGCCCTGGTTTTCTGAATTCCTTTATACCTCTGCCATGTTTGTTTAAAGTAGTGCTATATAGTTTCACTGTTCCTGTCATGTTCATTTTTTTTTCAGCAGTCCCACTCTCCATTCTTCATTATTACAAAGTAGATGCTTTGGAATGGACACTTTTTGCTCATGCTTGGAGAACTCCAAGCACAGTAGAGTGGGAAAAGCATAAGAGTTCCCATAATTTAAAGAGCTGCAGTTTTAATGTTAAAACCTAGACTGGAGACTGTGATGAACACCAACATACAATGAAGAGAAAATGATACCATATAGCATGTTTTTTGAAAGCTCTTCTAACAAAATAATTAAAAAGTTTCTCTAACAAAATCCTGGAGTATCTGTACTTGTTTAGTATTGTTTCAAATAATATAACTCTGCAGTAGTGCTGGTTGTTGCTCTGATGTTTTATTGCTTGAATTTTTGCAGATTAAAAGATCAGCTAGTAATGTTGCCAGGTACAATGCTGGTTCAACCTGCTCTCAAGTAGGTAGCTATGGTCTGTAATACCCACATCACTTATGTAAGTAGATCCCATCAAGCAGCTTGTGTGTGCGGCCATGTTAAGGTTCATTTGGGTCAGCTGGTAGGGTGGTTTCCTTTATGAAATAGTGAATAAAAGTGGACTGGAATCTCTGGCTGGTTGGACTTGCTCAAATTGGTATGTTAAATTGCTCAGAACTTGGTCTATTATGCTTTATATTTTACTCTTATCCTTTGACATTGTTGTCCAAATGATTGTCTCATTACTTTGTCTATATTCATTGCAACAAAGATGGAACTGCAGAAGGCAGAGGGTCAGCTGTTTCTTATGTTTTTTTTAAATGTACAGGAGACTGACCTTAAAAAAACTGCTAGATACTTTAGGATGTGCTTTATAAAAGCTTCTTAGTAATTGTCCCATAAGCAATATACCTTGGTCAGTGAAAATCAAACCCTTTCCTTTTCACTGTGGTCCTGAGAGCAAAATGAAGATCCTTTCCCCAATTCTTCCACGTAGGATGGTCTAAAAGAATCCAGCTGCCCTTGTTTTTGGAGTATGCTGAGTGGGTCCCATTATATTGCCACATGATGTCATCAGGATTCCTGACCCATCCTGGTACAGTCTTAGATGAATGGATGTGCCCAGAACCACTCAGCAGTGCTATTCTTAGCAAAGAGCATAGCATCCTGAAGCCTGTTTTAGAGCTGTTACATCTCAGGAGGTTGACCTGGACAGGGGCTACTTTTGTTAATTCCAACCACTTAGTATAGCCCACGTAATTTATAGCTGCATCAGTTGGCTTGACTTACCAGAGATTCCTGCTGAAATTCATTAAAGCCAAGTTCCATTGGGCATCACTGCCTAGGGATGCATACACGTGCATACCCTTCCCTCTTTCTGCATTCTGCATTTAGGAAACCACAGAATCTTTGAGTTTGGAGTCCATCCCTCCTGTCCAAAGAAAGGTCAGCCAGAGCAAGTAGGGATACTCGATGGTTTCCTTGAGCAATGTGTTCCAGTGTATGGCAACTCTTGCAGTTAAGCAGTTATTTACTGGTGTTTAAGGGGGAATTTGTTGAGTATTAATTTGTGTCCATTGACTTTCGTTGTGCATGCGTGAGAAGAGTCTGAGAATGCCTTTTTTACTTCTGCTCATGAGAAATTTATGAACATTGCTGAGAACCCTCCTGAACTTACTCTTCTCAAGGCTAAACAATCCCAGCTTTCTCAGCTTCTCACTATATGTAAGATGTTCCAATCCCTTAATTATCTTTGTGAGCTTTCAGTGGACTTGCTTCAGTACATTCATGTCTGTAATGTACTGAGAAGTCCGCAACTGGATCCAGAACTCCAGATGTGATCTCACCACTGCTCAGCAGAAAGAAAAGATCACCTTCTTCAACCTGCTGGCTCTACTTTTCCCACTACAATCCTGGATTGTTTCATGGGAACATTGCTTGCTCATGCTCAACTTCTTGTCCAGCAGGAGTAATGTATGTCCTTCTCTACCAATCTGCTTTCCAGATGGTCAGCCCTAAGTCTGTGTTGGTGCATGAGTTATTTTAATCCAGGTGCAGAATTTGGTATCTCCCTTTGTTAAACTTGAGTTTCTTGTCAGTCCATTTCTCTAGCCTGTCAAGATGCCTCTGAGTGTCAGTAGACACATCTGCAGGCCCATCTCCTGCACAGAACGCTCCTCCCAGTTCTGTGTTGTGTGCAGACTGGCTGAGGGGGCACTGCCCCATCGCCCAGGTCATTCATGAAGACATTAAACAGTACTCGCCCCAGTGTGGCATCCTGTTGATCACTAGTGACTGGCCTCCAGATGGACTTTGTGTGGCTTCTGAGTAGTTTTCAGTCCATCTGACTGTCCACTTTTCCTAGCCTGGAATGCATCAGTTTGCCTGTGGGGATGCAATAAGAGACATTAAGAGCCTACTTGTGAGATGAAAGTACATTAGATACATGTAGCATCTTTGGCCAGTATAGTAAGGTGGAATAGAAGATAAGGAGGTTTTCAAATAATACATTTGCTGTAGAAATGTAGTTGGAAGTCCTTAAATAATTTACTTCCATCTGATCAAACATATGAAACTGTAAGATATTCTTCTCATATGGAAAGGTAAATATATTTATAAAATAATTAAGTGGCATGTGATAGACATTAGCATGGATATAACTGCCACTTTTAATCCTTCAGGCTCTCCTGAGAAACTTGGCAGCATGAATGTGATGGGATTTTCACAAACAGAAATAGAAAGAACTCTTCAGGTTCAGTCTCCATGGAAACTGTGCAATAACTCTTGAAGCTATTTTTGAGACAGGGAGTACTGATTAAACTGATGTCTGGACTTAACCAAGTGTTCTGTATGTGACTTGTATAGATTCCAGGGAACACCTGCTTCAAATAAAGGGTAGCTTTTACAGTGACTACTCTATTGCTCTGATCTGAAGTAGAATTTTGGATTTTCGGATCCTTATGACTGGGAAAGGGCCATGTTATTGGATAATCTGACATATATTACCTCACTGTGCAGTATGCTCCACATAGATTCAATTTTCAAGCTCCTGCTCAAACAAAATTGTCATGTGGGTGATATTCACAGTATAGTGTAATTACCACTCTTCAGCTAGGAATGATAGTTTTCAGATTGCCACATTGGAATATGTGCTTTATTTGGTCTAATGAGTTAAATGTCAGGGTGAACTAGTGACCATTTCCTAGCATTAGAAACTGCATGCCCATTGGCTTTTCTTCCTCTGTGATCAAAGTGCTTTCATGTTAGTAAATGCCTTTCCGATATCAAAAATGGAAGTTATGCCCAACAGGAAGGTGTTAGTAGTTGCATAACTTGAATAGTGTGCCTTAACTTTATTAATGTAGAATTCCAGCACTGCAAATCTAAGTTTTGCGGTGAATTTTTTTATAATGCTGATCTAAACAGAATTAGGAAGGCCTGCTATCTAAAGGAATTTCAGTTAACATCAGCTATTGCCATCTTTAGACTCATGTGTTTGATTCTTTGAGTCTTCCTTTCACAACCCATGTTAATATATTAATCAGTTTTCTTTCTTACACAAACGGGACATGTAGTGAATGTTTTAATATGCTTTTATTTTTTTGAGTCCTAGGTAGAAAGTGCAGCCTTACTTAAAGACAAAGAAATGATACAAACATTTTTCACTGAACCCTTCAGTTTTTTATACAAGTATTTTTTAATTTCTTTTGATTTCATGCCATTCTCTCTTCCTTAGGTTAATTAAAGCTGAAAAATGTTTTCTTCTAAGAATATATGCTTCTGCATTCTCTAGAATGGTAATACTTACTATCTGTTGTGCTATCAGCAGTCTCATCCTCTAAATTAATAAAAATAGTGTGT
>VYZS01041038.1:8472-22628 GCA_013400695.1 Neodrepanis coruscans | reverse complement strand
TCTTGGCTCAGCTGAGCTGAGGCTTATGGTCTTCTTGGGATAGACCTCACACAGCAGGGAAAATTGAGGCCTAAATATCGAGACCAATGGAATCAGACAGCAACCCAGGTGGATACAAGGGGAATAAAATACACTGGGCTGCGTTGCTTTCAGTTGATTAAGCATGTTTCTAGATAAATAGTCCCCACATATCCATTGCAGCTCATGAAACCCAACCTGCTGCAGCCAAATGATCTGTGGTTGCTGTGCTGCAGAAGAGTTATATTTGGGTGATACAGATGTGTCCAGGTAGAGGTAGAGCCAACAGTAAATGTTATGCTGGGAGAAGCTTCATGAGGAGACCCACCAGACTGCTTTGTGCCTGGGCAGATCTGACATCCTGCTTAGGAAATGGAGTCCCCTAATCCTGAAGACTGGTCATTTTTTGAAGGCCTGTTGAAATCAGTGTTTAGCCTGTGATTAGATGCCTCTAGAGTTGGTGCCTTTGATGACATAGGCATATCTTTCTCATGAATTTTAAGATCAATGTGGTAGTGTCCCATGCTGCTGGAGTAATGACAGGGCTATCATTAGGGATGTGCTGGGAGTTGCATCATCACTATATAATGTACAGGACAAGGAAATGAAGCTGGAGGAGCCAAGCCATATATCAGCATTCAATAGTGATTTATAGCTGGCCTCTCTGTTCTGATCCCTTATTAACTGCCTTAAAATACAGATCAAAGATTATTGCTCCTTTTAAACTACCTATACCTCTCTCTGTGTGGTAGTTGTGGAGGGACCAGGGTGTTGCCAGAGTGTGATGTTTTTGCTTACTGCTGTAACCCGCTTTCTTATTTTTATCTTTTTTTTTTTTTCCTTCTTCTTTTTCTCTTCCAAATGAAATTATTCAGGTCATTTAGTTTCACAGCTCAGCATTTGAGAAATAACATGGACGTAAGGAGCTGCTTTGACTGCAGCCATTAAGTCTGGGATCTGTTTAGAAACAGCCTGGCTCTGCCTCAGGTTGGGTCCTAGGGTCCACAAAAGTCTCAGACCAGCATTTTCAGGGCTTTTCCATGTCACAAATCATGGTACTTTGGGAAGTTGTTGTTCTATGTGAGGCTGGGATGAGAGGAAACCCCCTGCAGTCCCCTGGGACCTCACCAGGGTACGGCCACATCCCACTCACCTCCTCCTGCCCAGCTGACAGGACACCCAGCCTGGTGGCTGGAGGGTACAAGAAGTCCCAAATGGCAAATCCTAGGAACACTGGGATCTGTTCAAAACAGTTAGAATAAAAACAAGCCATAAAACTTCAATGCTGGTGCTGCTGGTTTCCTTTCCACCCCTCCCTGGCCTCATCCCAAGATGGGGGTGGGGGTGGGCTCCATTCCCCAAAGAAGGACATCAACGTGGGTCATGGTCACTTCACGGCTCATGTCTGGGAGGCCACTGCAAGGAGGAGGAGACAGAGGAGGAACTGATTGATTCCCCAAGGGCTGTTTATGCTTTTAGCTCTTCTCTCAGACTGAAGAAACTGGGTGTTGCTTGCCCGTGACATCTGCAGCTCCACCACAGCTGCATGCTGTCATTTTCTCACTCCACAATTCCTGGAAATCTCTGTTTTCCCTGAGCATGGCTGGTCCATGTGCATGACAGCTGAACTATCCACAGGATTTAAGAGTCCCCGATTACTTCTCAAACAATGGACAAGAACAACTTCATAGCTGTTGCCTGTTCCAGGAAAGCCACATGTCCATTTTGTTAGACACATGAAAGATAGCTCAACATCAATTTGTCAATAACATGTATGTTTAGTGATCACTAAATAATGCACTGTGGGCTTGTTTTTGTTTAGTCCTTTTCAAATCTCTCTGAAGTTGCTCAGAATTAGGGCCACCTAATTTCCCAGATCAAAGCCCTCTTATGGCTCCTTTCCCCAAAATTTCTGTTGCAAACACCCCAAAGGGGGATCTAACATTAAGCTACTGATAGAAACTTAATTGTAAGAGGGTGTTTGCAGGAACATGAGACACGTGGCAGTTATTTTCTGTATCATTCTTTCCTTGGCTACACATTTATTTTAAGTCTCTCATCATCTCTTTGACATTCAGAACAGTGTCAGTACCTGGTACACCCAGTACTGTACAGAACTAGGTGTACAAAATCAGATGTACAGTTTGACCCAGAGCTTTACAAAATAAATGTACCTAAATGCTCCTGTTACAACAGGAGAAAACAGGTCAATTAAAGAAAGTAAAAAAAAAAACAAACCAAAAACTTTTGCTTTAAAAGGCTTTTCAAAAAGTCACAGCTGTAGTAAACAGAATTTCTTTAGCTGGAGGAGGCCCACCAAGAAAAAAACAGTAGACTTTCTTTTGCTCTGCAAGAGTCTTCAGCTTAATTCTGCCCCTGCTGTAACCTTTACAGCTTGAAGAGCTCCTGTCAGATTAGAAATCACTGAAAATATCTCCCACAAACATTGAAGAGAGCAGATTATTAAAATGGAAAGGGAGTAATGCAAATCTTGAACCTGCCAAGTGTGCCTCACACACTTGACACTATGCATATGATTTTAAGCACCAAGTTTGTGGGGATGTTTTTCTGTGGATATTCAAGTAAATCGTTGCAGAATATGGCTTCATAAATAAGTGGCCCCATGGGTTTTCCTCTTGTTTGTTACAACTTCCAAGATAATATTTTGGTTTTCTTGTTTACAATAATGAGTTTGATTGCTGCTGTTGAGCCTCAAGTTCTGTGAGGGATTATTTTTAAGGAAAAAGGAATTCTCACCAGGAGGTTGAGTTGCACCATTCATCCATTGAGAAGGAATATTATACTTGTGTTTTAAATTAAAAATCAATAGAAATGTTTCCTTAGCAATTCTACATTTATAGAAATATTCCACTGCTTTTAGAGTGGAGAAACCAAACAAAAAACTTGTTTACTGTGCATGAATCTAAATGCAAATTTGGGTGAAGTGTAAGAAGACTTTATAAAGGCTTCAAACCCCTTCAAGGGCAATGGTTAAGAAGAATTGTCATTCGCTGCACAAATAAAAAGATGCAACTGAGGGTTATGAAAAAGCAGGTAAACTAATTTTTTTCTATTTATTTTCTGCTGCCTTCCAGGTTTATGACAGGCAACAAAAACATTCTGTTCTGCACTATGATCCAGGCCTCCAACAAGACTTCACCAGTGACACCTTAAAATCAAAGCACCAGCAGAAAAGTAGCAACCAGCACCACATTGACTGGTCAGCGAGCCCTGATACTGGATCCGCTTCTCAAAGTTGCTTCATCAACACAGAGCCCAGTAGAGAAACAGTCAGTGCCACCAAGGTCTCCACTCTGGATCCAGGAGTTTCCTTTAGCAAATCCCAAGCAAAGAAGTCCTGCGTGAGCAGCGCATGGGGGCAGCTATCAGTCAGTAGTAAAGAGCTTGGTATTTGCAGTGCAGTCCCATCACCCAACAGCATCAGCACGGCCACCCAGCCAGGCAGTGCCTCTGAGTGCAGTGGGCTTTTGCCTCTTGGAGATCAAGAGGGAGGTGTGCAGCTGGAGGCCCCCGATCAGCCTGTTGGAAGTATGAAGAAGAAGTCAAACAAGAAGGACTTGATAAGCCAAACCATCCAAACCACAGACATCGACTGGGTGAAGAGTGCTCAGAAAGCATTTGACAGCAAATCCCATGACAGCATGGAAGGGAAAAAGGAGTCTTACTCGATGGACAGCATGTTGGATATGTCACCCTCAAAGCAGAATCCCATTTCTGCTAGCAGTTGTGAAAGTGACACCAGTCACGTGCGAATTACTATCCCAATAAAGTCTCCCACAACAGATGCATCTGGCCACAAAAGGAAAAAAAGGCAATCCATAAAATCTTCCATAGAGAAAACTATCCAGGAAAAAAGCCTGCCTTCTGTACTTGCTATGAGCAGTGAAATAGCAAACAGGACTAGCTCTCAACCAGAGGCAAGTAAAAAGGATGTTCGAGCCACAAAGCCAGGAAAAGTGATTGAAAATGAGTCCCCTTTAGCAGCTATTGACAGCAGTGTGTTCACTGATAAAGCTTCCCCCAACAGTGCTGCCAGACTCAGAAAACCTCTACCTGTGACATCCACTCTCCTACCCACCGATATTTCCTCAGCTGGCAAATTGTCGGAAGTCCAGCACCCCAAACATGCAGCTAAGCGGCGGTGGACCTGCAGCAAACCTAAATCTATCCTTCGTGAGACCTCCATGGCAACATCTGAGAAGCTGATGGTGGAGCCTCCTTCAGCCTATCCCATCACACCATCCAGCCCTTTGTATACCAATACAGACAGTCTTACTGTGATCACACCTGTCAAGAAAAAAAGAGGACGACCAAAGAAACAGCCTTTGCTTACTGTTGAAACCATTCATGAGGGAACCTCCACCAGCCCAGTGAGTCCAATCAATCGTGAGTTTCCAGGAACAAAGAAAAGGAAGAGGAGAAGAAATTTGGCCAAGTTGGCCCAGATGGTGCCGGGAGAGGACAAGTCCATCAGTGAACTCAAATTTCACAAAAAGGTTGGGAAGCTTGGGGTCTTGGATAAGAAGACCATCAAGACCATTAATAAAATGAAGACCCTGAAGAGGAAGAATATTCTCAATCAGATCTTGTCCTCCTGCTCCAGCAGCATAGCTCTGAAAGCAAAAGTCCAGCCACCGTCTAGTGCTGGGCCAACTACCATTGATGCCAGACTAGGGAAGCAGATCAATGTTAGCAAGAGGGGGACTATCTACATTGGTAAAAAACGGGGCAGAAAGCCAAGGGCAGAGCTGCAGACTCAGCCAGAAGAACCTAAGACAGCCATCAAGCACTCAAGGCCTGTTTCCAGCCAGCCAGAAAACCCAGCAGTGCCTTCCAACCTGCAGTCACTTGTGGCATCGTCACCAGCAGCTATTCATCCGCTTTCGGCACAGTTAATGGGGACTAATGGCAACCTTAGCCCTGCCAGCACTGAAACTAATTTTTCAGAGTTAAAAACTATGCCAAATCTTCAACCTATCAGTGCTCTTCCTACAAAAACCCAGAAAGGAATGCACAGTGGAACTTGGAAGCTGTCTCCACCCAGGCTAATGGCTAATTCACCTTCCCACCTCTGTGAAATAGGTTCTCTGAAAGAAGTCACACTGTCACCAGTGAGCGAGTCTCACAGCGAGGAAACCATACCCAGCGACAGTGGGATAGGTACAGACAACAACAGCACTTCTGACCAAGCCGAGAAAAGCTCAGAATCCCGCCGGAGATACTCCTTTGATTTCTGCACCCTGGACAATCCAGAGGCTATCCCATCTGACACCAGCACAAAGAACAGGCATGGTCACCGGCAGAAACATCTCATTGTGGATAACTTTCTCTCTCATGAGAGTATTAAAAAGCCAAAGCACAAGAGGAAAAGGAAAAGCCTGCAGAACAGAGATGACCTCCAGTTTCTGGCAGACCTTGAGGAACTCATCAATAAGTTCCAAGTGTTCAGGATTTCCCATAGAAGCTATACATTTTATCATGAAAATCCATACCCCAGCATCTTCAGGATTAATTTTGATCACTACTACCCTGTGCCATATATCCAGTATGACCCATTGCTCTATCTTCGCAGGACCTCTGACATGAAGTCTAAGAAGAAGCGTGGTAGACCTGCCAAAACCAATGACACCATGACAAAGGTGCCTTTTTTACAAGGGTTCGGTTACCCTATTCCCAGTGGGAGTTACTATGCACCCTATGGAATGCCTTACACTTCAATGCCTATGATGAATCTTGGTTACTACGGTCAGTATCCAGCTCCTTTGTACCTGTCTCACACGCTCGGAGCGGCTTCCCCATTTATGAGACCTACCGTGCCCCCACCCCAATTCCATGCAAGCTCTCATATGAAGATGTCCACCACTGCCAAACACAAAGCAAAACATGGAGTGCACCTACAAACCCCTGTGGGAATGGGCCTTGGAGACATGCAGTCCCCTCTAGCTCCTCCAAAGGTTGGAGGAACAAGCCTTTCAAGTGGCCGACTTCACAAAAGGAAACACAAACATAAGCACAAGCATAAGGACGAGCGGATATTGGGGACACATGAAGATCTGAGTGGTCTCTTTGCTGGCAAGTCCACTGGCTTCTCCAGCCATGCGATCAATGAAAGACTAAGTGGCTCAGACAAAGACCTCTCCTTGCTCAATGAGAAAAGCAAGCATAAGGAGAAGCAGAAGCACCAGCATTGTGAAAGCGGGCACAAAGGCTCAAAGAGTAACTTTGAAGTGGATACACTGTCTACGTTATCACTTTCTGATACCCAGCAGTGGTCACAGAGTAAAGATAAAAACGACTCAAGCAGTGATCCCATTGACTCTTGCACAAAGAGATACTCTGGTAATACTGAGAGTAATGGAAGGTCAGAGTCCCTGGACATGTTTGGTGAAATGAATTCCTCAAGTGAGAAGCGGGACAATGATGCAAGTGGGAATAAAAGAAGAAGCTTTGAAGGGTTTGGAACGTACAGGGAAAAGGACATCCAGCCCTTCAGGACAAATAAGAAGGACAGAAATACTTATGATTCTTCAGCCTCTTCAGGTAAGCTTTGCTTTATTCTACTTTATTTTACTGCACTTAAATTTCAATGCTGAATGAAAAGGGACTTGCCATTCACAGCAGATACATTTATCAGTCAAGAACTTCTCTGGCTTTTTGTAACTGACTGCCATTTTTCATCTAGACTTTGGGGAGATAAGTAAGAAAGTTGGCCACATCTTAAACCCAAAACTTTAAAACTCTTTGCGTTGTTGAACAGCAATTTTATAAATATTGTTCTGTCTTCACCCATCTCTCATAGCTTGTTATGTTTCCTCCAAAAATCTCACTATTGCATTCAGCAACAATTGGCAAGGTAGGCATCCGTTGGCAAGGTAGGCTGCCCTCTGATTGATATCTACTATCGTGTGGTGGTAGCTGAACAGTCTCTGGGATAAGAGCAGAGAGTCTCTGCTGTGTCTCATAAGATGACCAAACCCATTTGCTGATAGGACAGACATGGGAAGTTGTGAAGTTATCCCATGACTGGTGTGGTATACTCCTGATCCAGAGACACACATCATGATGATGGCTGGGCTGAATATATAGAGATCCTGGGGTACAAATCCTAGTGTAAATCTGTCACATCCAGTCAGCATGTGTCATGTAAAGTAATTATCCTGAACATTGAGTGGCTGTGGGAAGGGACCGGTGCCATGGAAACAATAAACCCTCACCAATTGACTCGGAAGAGTTTTAGGTCTCATGACTTGGAAGTAGAAACTGGGTAGATGAAGAAGGAGGAAGCTCCTTTCAGCTGCTGAGGACATCTGTTCCTCTCCCACAGAGGGGGAAAAAAAGGGAATCTGAATCTTGTCTCAGAGACTGAATTGTACTCTACAATGGGAAGCTGCCTTTGTGATGACACAGAGGCAGGTGACTTGCTACAATACAAATGATTTTAGCTTGGGAGCAAGCCCAGTGCTCCTGCACCATCAGATATTTATCACAAAGCAGATTTCACACTTGGTTCTGGAAAAGAACAACCTTTACTAACCAATCAGTAGTGGATGAGATTCTGATGTGTTAAAAAAGAGCTTTAAAGAAAAGTAGTTCATAGCCTTCAAAATGAAAAGAGACTCCACTGAGGACACATAGGGAGCAGAGAATTTGTATAACCTGCCAATGAAAGGCTCTAAAATTTTTTTATTGACTTGTAACTGATCAAATTCCAAAGACTGCTCATGCCTAAGGCACCTAGATATTTCTATTTCCTTCACTGACACCAGGACCTGTACCATAATAGTGAAAAGCAGTATGAAATAAGAGATTACACCATGAAAACACTCCCATTCATGATATCATATTATATTAGATCAATTGTGACACTCAAAAATGATACATCCAAAAATATTGGAAAAGAGACTTAAATTAGTCTCTGAATATTAGAGTTGCTGCATGCCTGACAAAGAACAAATTTATTCTCCACCAGGTGCTGCATTGACTGTTTCATTAAGGAAGTTGTGTCCTAGCAGACAGGATGAAAAGTCTTCAGCGTGTTTAACAAGTCTATTTCTCAGTTTTTTTTTAATGGAAGTTCATGGTTTTCACAGTTTGATAATGGTTGGGTATGTAGGTAGCCTTTTTGAGCAGAAGATATTTGCTAAACCTGGACTTTGCAGTTTAATGTATTTCACTTACACATAAAAACCTGTCGAAATTCTCAACACTGCTGAACAAAAATGAGTTTCTAAAGTAAGGGCGTGACCACCAGCAGGATGACTTGGAAATAGAATTGGTAAAGGAAAAGTCCATTTCACATTTTATTCCTTCAGTTTATTCCCCATGATGATAGAAGTGTAAGATGGAAGGGCAAAACTTGCAATAGGAACTCCATCAGACTTGCTGTTTAAACTTCTTAAACTGGTTCTCATTTAAACTAAAATGATTATTTTTGTTTATTTTTGCTTTTCATGAATACAGCTGCACATCATTCCCCATGACCTAATCCATCAAGTCTCAGATTATTAATTTATTTCTTTATTGTCATGCTATTATTTAGATGGAAAAATCATCAGCAGTTAGCTAAGCAGAGCCAGATAACCAGAGCCATACCTTGGACTACAAGAAAAAATACTAAAACTAAACAGTTCTGCCAAGAAAGGCCTGGAGCCAAGGCTGCTCATTAAAGCCTAGGAACATCTGTCTGCTTATGACTGTCTAAGATCCCAGTGCAGCTTTTTTTCCTCCCTGCCTTTGACCTTCACCGGGATTCCCAACAGAGGTCTGCACTTGAGTCTAGCCATAACTATTAGCCAGTTCCCACAGAGAGGGGATTACACTTTTCCATGATAACCTTGACCTTCTTTCTTCTAATTCACCTTGCATTTCCCTGAGGTGGTTGAACAGTGACTCACTAATCAGAAAAAGGAAAAAGGAAAAAAAGCCCTATAAGAACATATATGTCTGTTCCATGAGGCAATTTCCTGATTACTCTTTCTTCTCAGTGTTTGTCATCTTTCACAGCATAAAAAAATATATATAACAAAGATAAGAGGAGACGTTCTGCATATTCAGATGAAAGATGAAAATAGATTTATATCACAATTTCAGTGTTATCTTTATTGCATGGGCATTTTGCCCATGCTCAGTAATGCCATTTTCAAATTCATTGCATGTTTCAGGAGATAAAATATGGAGCAAAACCTACCCACACTCAGTAGATATATCTGTGATAAGAGGGATGAGATAACTGTTTCGTGTTCTTTGGTGTTCAGTGCATTGTGGTTTGTTTCAATGTAATGTGCAGATGAAGGTACCCTTGCATTGTTGTTATTTTTGTATTTTTGTCTGTGCTGTAACAGGACTTAAGAAGTTTGGTGTCCCCTGGTGATTTGTAAGAGTTGTGAATATGGTAGAAAACAGTCCTGTCATACAACCTTGAAGCCTATGTATGGTTTTACTGCTTTGAAAGATACAGGATGTAAAAGGAAGAGTTGTCTCTCTTTTTGGAGAAGCCAGTTCCAGTCCTGGCACAAGAAATGTGACTGGCAAAGATTGCTCTGAAAAATTATAAATACCCTATCCCTGGAGGTTTTTAAGGGCAGGCTAGATTGAGATTTGAGGAACTTGGTCTAGTGGAAGGTGTTCCTCCTCAATCCAGGAGGCTTGGAACTAGATGACCCTTAAAGGTCTCTTCCAACCAAACTATTCCATGATTCTGTAATTTGATGTAGAAATCTGTGCCAAGAGTGAAGAGTCCCACCCTGGTCACAACAAAAATCCTGAATTAGCTTGAACTGTCGCTGACCATTCATTAGTGGAGACTTTGTGAGCTTTTACTTAGTTTATATCTCTTGGGACCTCTTGGGGTTAAACACACAGTGTTAATGGATATGGATAATTTCCTAGTGTTTCCCCACCATTGTTCTGAAGAAACCAGAGTCCTTTACATAAGCACTGGTTAATTACTCTTCCTACCTTCTTTTCCACCCACTCCCCATGACCTGTTGCTTCCTGCTGCCTTTTTCTGAAATTGTGATTTTTGCCGAATTTCTTGTGCTCATCTAACTCTCCTGAATTTAGATAGACTAATTAATCAAAACTAATTAAACATACGACTTTTCTGTTTAGCTGAAGGCTATTCAGGTGACATTAGTCTGGCCCACAGACTAATGCAGAAATAATAATACAGACTAATACAGCAGAAAGTGTTTCAGATCCTGCCTTGCCACAGTCATGATGTCACTTGGGCACATCCTAGACTGAAACTTAAAGTTGTGTGCACCAAGTACGGGCCCAGTTGATTCCCTCTTTCCACTCCTCACAGCCAAAGCTACACCTTGTGCATTTGCAAAATGTTTTTGGTGTCCCTCTCACACTCTGTGACCCAAGGCACAGTGCACAGCTAGATGGCTGAGCCTTTGTTCTGCTTTCCAGGAGATACTAAAGCCCCAGGAGAGGGACTCAGAAAGAGGTCACAGATTGCCACAGCTGGGTTGGAGAAACTGAAATTAGTCATGTTGTTACTAAAGAGATCCTTATGGCAAACTCCACATCTCCTTGTCATAATTCCTGCCTTTTTTACCTTCATATGTGATGCTGGAGAAGAAACTTGCATTGCTGATGGGCAGTCTCAATGGCATAGCTTGTGCCTTGGGAAAGAGCACGATTGGTTACCTCTTCCCTATTTCCTTAGGTGAAATAATGAGGAAAAGCACATTTAACATTTTAAGGTGCATAGATAAGATGGCAGTTTGCATGTGCAACCTGTAAGATTATGACCTAGTTACAGTCACTGCAGACCAGGATGTAGCTGGAGGTGAAGCAGAGGTCGAGAGTCGCTATATACAGGACTGCATTTCTGCTTTTCTTTGTAGTGAGACTAATCAAGATCTGTGCTACCTTACTCTCATAGTATTTCTGCCTTTTGTTTTTTTAAAACAATGATTATATAAGCAAAGATTGCCTTGCTTGCATATCTGGCATCATGGCTCAAAGATCAGCTAATAAGTACACTGATTTCATCAGATACAGCACAGACACCATGCACAGTAAATTTACAGGAATATAAAGTTAATCATATGCAGCTATTAGGAAGGCAGTAATCATCATTCTCTGAATGCTGGATAGTTAGCATGACACACATGCTTTACAAATTAATGCTTAACTTACCTACAAGCCCCCCCACACCTTCCCCCCCTCAACGTCCATCAGCGCTACAAGCTGAATTTCTTCTGATTTGACCTTTTCTCCTGAGTTGGTTTGTATGATGCTGGCTTTACTCTAGAGAGAATCAGTATCAGCTTCAGATGATGGGCATCACATAATGAGTAGTGTTTGCCCTATAACTTTAGAGGGAGAGAGGGGCTGTGCAATGCACACACATGTGTATATATGCAAATTGTACATATTAAAGGTACAAATAAATGTATATTGTATTCTTTGAAAGGCATTTTCCAACGTCTTCATCTTAAAAGTGCTCTTGTTCCTGTTAAAAAAGCCCTGCATGGGGTGAGTAAACTTTCCAAAGGGAGAGTTGGAGGAATACTGGAGGAAAGGAGAAGTGACAATCAAATGAATGTACAGCATTCATTTGATGTCAGTACAAACACACATATAAATAGCCCAGCTCTGCTGGGAAGTGTCATTTATCCAGATGAGATTTCTTCCTTGACAAAACTTCCCCCCATGGCTCAGTTTCCTGCTGTAATGGGCTGTTACCACACAACACTGAATAAATCTCTGGTTCATCCTCTCTCAGAAGAGGAAGCCTTAGTGTGATTTAAAACAGGACTTGCTATAAGCAAAAACAAATATGGTGAAATATTGGCAAGGCCAACATGAGTTTTGTTCTGGATTGAGTAGGAGGGTTTTTTTGGTGTTTCTTTTAAAAAGCACCATGTATAGTTCTGGACTATTATCCTTGATCAGTCATAGTTTTACTCTGAGAAAGGATCATTATTTAAGTAGTGGGCAGTATGTCTGTTCTTCTGAATGTATATGGAAGGTGTAGGCAAATTGACTTATCCAATTGCCTTATTAATTAAAGTTTACTGATTTTTCATATAATAATACTTTCCACAAAAAAAAATTTACATAGTTCTGGCATCACAAAGTTAGTTCGTTATTCTGCAGTGAACATATTATTTCAATAATAGAGGAAACAGTGCTCCCACACTGTTGAACCCAATTCTGTGGGTCCCTCATGACAAGAAGGACATTGAGGAACTGCAGTATGTCAAGAGAAGGGTAATGGAGTTGGGGAAGGGTCTGTAGCACCAGGAGCAGCTGAGTGAACTGAGAGGGCTCAGCCTGGAGAAGAGGAGGGAGAAGAGGAGGCGCAGGGGGGACCTTTGCACTCTCCCCAACTCCCTGACAGGAGGGTGAAGCCAGGTGGGGGTTGGGTTCTGCTGCCAGGGTACAAGGGACAGGACAAGGGGAAATGGCCCCAAGTTGCAGCAAAGAAGGTTTAGACTGGATATCAGGGAAAATTTCTTCATGGAAAGAGTTGTTAAGAATTGTCAAGAGTTGTCAAGCCTTGGAACAAGGTATCCAGGGCAGAGGTGAGTCACTGTCCCTGGAAATTTTTAAAAAGCACATAGATGCTGCCCTCAGAGATTAGCAGTGGGTCTTGCCAGTGCTGAGGAAGTGGTTGGACTCGATCATCTTGGAGGTATTCTCCAGACTTAATCGTTCTGAGATTCCCTGAATACTATGTGTAATGAACATTTTCTCATCTGGTCAGGGACATAAAATGAATGCCAATACTGGCTGGACCTTGCATGGATGCAACTTCACCTGCTGAAATAAGGGAGGAGAACTGAATATCAGGTGACAAGTTGATTAAATATCAAGTGAAATAGACATATAAATCACCTGACTTTGTTTAGTAATGTCATTTGACTCAATGGGACCTTTCATATGGCATTGTGTGCACAGATTCAGAGAAAGACTTCAGACCCACCTTCCATATTGTAGTTTTCTCGTGTAACGGCAGAAAAATGTCTAAATTGCAGTGAACCCCAGTGTGCCACCAGGTAAATGGGATAAAATCAGTTTCCTGCTGTACAGAGTCATAATAAGCTCTGATACTCATCAATGCCCAGTGAATGCAGAGTGGGAGCCATGACAGTGCTTGAAGCAGGTGGGAGAAGAGGCAGATGCAAACTTCATTCACTTAAGATATATGGAGTATTAGTCATCCTCCCTTTACCCAGCTCTGTCTCTGCTGTGGTTTCCTCGAACACCCCAGGCTCCTCTGTAGCTTACAGCAGCTGTAAAGGTTTTCCAGCCCAAATGTTAGTAGAGAATTGTTCTCTCTTTCTTTGTCCTGTGGTGAGGGACAGGTGCCATGCAGTTACAGGGTGAGTGTTTGTGCCATCTGGCCTATAAAAGTGACAGAGTTACCAGTTACCAGAGTTACCATTATTTGTAAATTTTGTAAATTATTTGTAAATACAATTACAGTCATTGAAACAGCTGTTTGGGCCCCTGAATGTTTAGGAGTATAAACCAAAACTACTGAAATGACTTCCAAAAACATGATCTGGCTCCCTTAGGATAAACATCCTTCTTGTTTCCCACTAAGTCTTCTACCAGTCCTGGGGAGAGGAGACCAAGCTAGCATGACTGCTGCTCCTTTCTGCCTACAGTGTATCCTAAAGGAATAGCAATAACTGAAATGATGGCGAAAGTGAGTCAAAGCTTTCCTTGAAAGTGTTTTGACTAAGACATTTGAAACACAGTGAGTTTTGTTATTGTTGTTTTAATGCTACCTCTTGATTTACTGTATTGCTTCCAATGTTTGCACTGACCAAGGAGAGAAGAAATGAGGGAAGCTGGAATGGGAGAGGAAGCTGAACTATTTATCACCCGACCAAACTTTTATTTCCTCTCTTAGTGATTGTATGTTTATTGCGCTGCCTGAGGCTCAGTACAAAGTCTTTTGAACTGGCAATGAATTAATCAAATTAAATGCTGTGACCCTTTTGCTTTTTGGGAGTGTTACAAGCCTCCCTACACCCTGCCTAATTTCTGCCTCTTACTTTGCTCTCTATCCAACAGTCAAGCAGTTCTTCCTTTGCAGCTTGGCGTCTCCCAGCTATTTATCTTCACTCTCTCTGCCCAATGCCAGAATG
>VYZS01041037.1:0-22807 GCA_013400695.1 Neodrepanis coruscans | reverse complement strand
TATGAACCAGAGTTACTGTATATTGTGATGAAATATTTATCAATGGATCTCAGAAGATCCCTTTTAATCAGGACAAGGCATCAAAGCAGTGGCACTGACAGAAACCACAACTCAGTTTCTTCAGTTTAAGTCTCCCTTTTTTGCTTGGAGGTTTCACATCACAGTGTAAAAAAATACCAATAATGTGAAAAAAACCATCACTTTTTGGTAAAAATAGTAAGAGAGTGCATCCAACTCTTAGGCTACACAATCCTGTGCCAGAAGAATCCTGTTCCACAAGCTTGGTGAGGTTGTTCTTTTATTCTGTTACTATGCAAATCACTACCTCAACCTTCAGCAGAAGCAGATGGATAATTAGGCTAACTCCCTCTATTTACACTGAAGACCACACAAAAAACCCATATGAAGAGGTATGAACTCAATCACTGCATGTTGTCCATTTTTAACTCACCCAAAGGTAGCAAGAATTAAGTCACCCTACAGAGGCTGCTTGTTCCAACTAACTGAACCATTTGCTTCCACAGGATGAAATTAAAGTTAATATTTGAATTATTACTCCTTTTCCACCTGCAAACAATGGCTAATCCAGACTAGCAGTGACATTTCCAGCGGAAATGGTTTTGCTGTAAGAGCAGTGAAGAGTTTCCAGGACAAGGAAGACTCTCTGCTGGGGAGGATGTGCAGCTAAAGGCACCTGGGATGAGGTAGGCAGAGAGCAAGTTTTCAAAACATGGATATAATAAACAGCTCTGCAGAGAGGAGAGGGAGGACAAAGAGGAAACTCCAGACTCTTTGTACACCATCAAACCTCCCTGCAGCTGTTGAACTGGGTCTGGGAATAAGAAAGGAACAGGCACCTCAAGTACAGCTCCACAATCCCAAATTTCTTTAAAGAGAATTTTAGATACAGTTATTTCCTGCTGAACTGTACAGGAAAAAAAGCAGCTCCTCCCAAAAATGACCTGAGATGCTCAAGTTTTACATAAAACACACAGGCTGAGTTCCAGACCTTTTCACAGAAAACTTCAGGCAGGAAATTATTCCTCCAGAGACTGAAATCTGAGGACTGAAACCTTCTGGTTGGAGAGGCCTCACCTCAGTTATTGAGCATCCAGTCCTCACTCCAGGTCACAGCTCCATGTTGTCATCCTTTACTGTCATATCCCACCCCAGAATATTTCAGCTGATGCACATGTTTTTTGTCTTCAAGACCCAAAATGATCCAAGTTTTCACACCTTGCAGCTCAGTGGGACTGAACAAGGGTCTACCCAATGTGATTTATTACCCAGAATGAGGTATTAGAAATTTGAGATCTGATCATAAAGGTGAAACATTAAAACCCACACTGAACTGAAAAGGCACGTGAACAGCAGCAATCTCTTGGTATTTTGAGAAGCTGTGAAGCCATAAACAGCTTTTTACACTACTCCAGGTGACCACACTACATTTTCACATACCTCATTTAAACCAATTACACCAAGATCCAACCAAATCAGCCAATTAAAACCTGAGCATCCTTTGGTCACAGTTATTAGACCCATAGCACAAAGTAGGAGTTTTAACTCCATGGCATTAAGAAAGGTACCTACACTTTTTTCCTATAAAATACAAACACAAGGAATTACAAAAGCTATTGTAGACTCCAAAACACTAAAGTTCCACATCCCTAAAAAAAGGAAAATATAGGTACTAAGAGCTACAGGGGATGTGAAACTCAACCCATTCTAATTGAATGTGAGGCTGAAGCACCCACAAAAAAAAAATAAAAACAAAAATCACAGAATCACAAAGCAACCCAGGCTGGGAGGGACCTTGAAGATCACTTGGTCCTGCCTTTCAGATGAGATAGAAAGGGTGTGTATCACTGGGAACAGCAGAAACGTTTTTCAGAGACCTAAAACAATGAAAATATAAGAAAAATAGAAGTTTGGGACATGCCAGCCTTAACCAAAATTAAGGTTTCGTAATAATTTTCCTTGAAAATGGTGACATTTTATTTTTGCTGGAGCAGAAGCTTCATTTGTGAAGGAAGAAAAGAGGAGAAAAGTATAAAAGAAACCAATTTTAAATTAGAGTGGGATCACTCTGACACCAGAGGAGAACTGAAGTCACTTGGGCAATGCCCAACACCCACCTCCTACCCAGCACAACACACCCCAGGGAAAACAACTGGGGTTTTGTGGCTGCTCCCCTTGCTCAGACAGCAAGGAACTGGCCAGGATGTAGTGACTAACATGAGGTTTAGGCAAGAGGGAAAACTCCAAAAGTTGGCTGGTTCACTCAAGAGATAAGCAGAAGTGGCAGCTATGCTGTGGCTGAAGAAATGCATAATTATAAAGAGTAAATGTATATAACAGCGTAGCTGTTTATGTATATTTTTTCTATAAATACCTATAAAATCTATTTTTATGTATTTTAGATTGATAGATAGATAAGAAACAGCTCTATTGGCCATGATTTAAAACTCCAGAAAACACTTGTGGTTTTTTTAAACAAAGAGCTGGTAGGCGAGCAGGACATCACCAGGGGAGCAGGGGATTGTTGCAGGGTTAATTCCTGTTTAACAGAAGGAACTGCAGACCACCTCCATGTGACACACTGGCTGAATCTCTGAATTTCACCTTCCTTTTTTGTTAGAACACCTTTGAGATGGTCCCAGGTGTCTGGAGCACCAGCAGAATTCAGGTGGTGGCGTGGCAAGCACCAAGAAGAAGAAATCTGCAGTTACCTACAGCTCCTACTGGAGTGCAGGGAATTCTTCCCTTCACATCCAACATGGCATTCCATTCCCTGAGATGAAGGTTTGACTGCTCCCATGTCCTGGTTCTGGCCAGGAGCCAGGAGAGGGGGCATGACCAGGACCTGGAGGTGATTCCAAACCACCTCCTGTCACAGCCAGGAACCTTTAAAAGGTTCCTGAAATTCAGCTGTGGGATGATGATGAACTGGATACAGGGGACTACAGGTTTGGTGCCCATCAGAACAGGAGACTCACTGTAAAACCTGCTCATTTTATCATTTTATTTCTGAATGTTGTTGCATCCCAGCTCTATTCACATCCCAAACTGATCTCTGCCACGTGTCTGACGTTACCCATCACTTGGAAGCCTCACCATGCCAGGCTGCCTGCAGATACAACTAATTATTTCCTCAGTTTTATCTGAGATTTGCATGCAGAGGTTGACTGAGGAAGCCAATTACTGACTATGAAGTTTTACTTCATTAAAATAATTAATTACTGTTTAAGGCCTCAACACTTGCTCTTAATTTTGCACAGTGCACTTGGTTGGACCAGGGAAAGATGAACTGTGAAGGTTTTACCCAGTATTTCCATGTGTAGTTACACAGTTCTGTGGTTTTTAAGCAGAATCTTAACATCTCCACTAACTCTTCATGGCTGCAGGTTTAGAGTTTTATAACACAAACCTACAGGAATGTGACTCCTGAACTGTGATGGGTTCTGCTTGATTTTCCTGTTAATTGAAAATGTGCTTTTGCAGCCACTGCTCACCAGAACCTCTGTGGACTTTTTTAGCACTGTCTGGGTAATGATTTGGCTCCCCACAGATTCACCAATTTACATGGCACTGAAGAGGAGGGTTTTCCATGTCATGAGTTGTCAGGTGGCAGCTGATGAGGTACAAGACGAAAAGCTGAACCCCCAGAAATTTTAGGACACAAAGGTGTAGAAAGGCACAAGTCAGTGGCGCTGAGGATGGTCAAATCCCACACTAGGAATTCCACAGATCTAAAATGCTGGCATTCATCAGCCTGCAAAAACCTGATGGATAATGAGACTTATGAATCCTATCAGGAGTGCTGCAATCAAATTGTTAATGATGATAAATTTCTGCAGGCTCAAAGCCTTTGGGACCCCCCACACTAATCTGAGCCACACTGAAGCTGTGTCAATTAACCAAATTCCAAGTGAGAACTGGGTTAATGGAACATATGCCAGGAAATTAAAATAAGCAGTTAGCTTCATGCTTTAAGCAAACTTAGTCTCTGTGCCAGAGAAACATTCTTTGTGCTCAGAGGCAGACAGCTCATTCATTTTTTTCCAGCATATTAAAGCAAGATTCCTGTCAGCTTAATGCTAAACTAGGCAGAAGTGTTTAAAAAAAACCCCAGGTAATCTGGTATTTCTTAGAAAATATGGTATTAAGCAAGTGGGGTTTTGCTGCCTCATTAAACCACTCCTTAAGGTGATCAGGGAAAGCCTGGCTGAATAAGGAGAAATTTTTTAGCAGCTCAAAAAGTAAAGAGTCCCAGGATTCTCAGTTCAGCCTGATATCAGAGCACAGACAAACCAGAGACCACTGAGCTGCACTGCCACCTCCTCAGGCCATGCTTCCTTCCAAACACTGCCCTGGATGTTCAGGTACTCACACAGAACACACGAAACCACTTCTGCTGAAGGAAACACTCCAGGACAGCTCAAGTCTGATAGAGCATGTGCTTCCCACTGCATCCCAGCTTTAAAACTGACTTCAAAAAGCATGGAAGACAAAGTGCTGTAGTTATTGTCTAAGCCACACTTGAGAGCTCGAACAATTTGTGCCTTTCAGTTTAATGGTTGTGAAGAAAAAATGTGAAAAATAAAAACACCACCATCCATGGAAAGGAGTGAAGGCAGAGATTAAACATGAGACAGAAACACACAGACATGACTTTCTAGTGGAGGGCACTGACAGAGTATTTCTTGTACACTGTAAATCCCCAGTCAAAATCTGTATTTCTCCTGGTCTCAGGATCTTTAACGAAGCTGAGCTGGAGGACAAGGCACTCTGACCAAAAAACTGAGGCCCTTCTTTCCAGAAAAACAGTGTGAGGAGGAGAAGCTGTGGCAGGTGAGACCACAGCTTGCTGCTGACTCTCAAAGCCACCCAAAAACTCCAAACTGCTTCTCTTCAAGGAATGAGCTGTTTCACAGAGGTGAGGTTGGTTCTGCAGGGATTAGAAATTTCCTATGGGAAAAGCTGCACCTGTCCTTAAAAAAAAGCCCCAAATGAAGTAACACCAAAACCAGAAACTTTTGGTAAGAACCCTCGTGATGAAACACCAGTTAAATTCTGACTGTTCACCTGAGACTTTAAGACAACTTCAGAAAAACAGTAATTAGTGGCTGTAGAAATTAGTAAAGATAAAAAATCCATCCTTTTCCCTTGCTCTGGCCTTCTCTGGAACAGCCATTTTCCACTGCTGGTGAGAGGCCACATCAAACACTGTCATAATTCCTCCAGTCTATTTAGTGAGAGCTCTTCCATGGTGCATTTTCACAGGTTCAGCACAAAGGTGTGACCTCTGTGCAGTTCCTCACCTTGGATCAGTGGTATGTACCGTGCCAACAGCTTTGCCCTCTTCTTTTCATACCCTTTCTGAGTGATGTCTCCTAAGGAAAAGAAGAAACACATTCATGTTGTTTGGAAATTCTACATTTCAAGCACATTCTTCCAGGAATTGCTCCTTGGTAAAGAAGGTTAACAAAGCAAGCACAAATAAAAAAGGCATTAATTACATATATTAATTACATATTCAGTAAAACAAGGCCCTCTGGCCACGAAGAACCCCTTTTTCTCAGTCAGAGTTTACACAGGGAAGTTCTTACTCTGTATTTTAAAACATTTCTCAGGTACTTTCCTTAGTCCATAAAGGCTGAGTTTGGTTTTTTGCTTAATGTTCTTCATTTCCCCACACACAGACCTGCCCCCTACATCAGAGAACACTGTTAACAGACACAAAGTCACTTCATTCTTCCATCCTCCACCTCCATCCAAGAGAATATGTCATTTAAAGCTCCTGACAGTTTGCCAAAACAAGCAAGACACTGTTTAAAACAAGTAAGGAAAAAAAACCCCCACATTTTGGAGTGCTTCCATTATTGCAGGTATTTCAAACTACAATCACTCAGTTTTTCCTTGTAAATCTGTGTAAATATTTCGTATAAAATTTGGACACAAGGCAGGAATCACCATTTTTCTTGAGCAGAAAAAAATTTTAGCAGAAAGAAAAAAAAGGTGTGCATATATATATATATATACAAAATTGTATCAAAATGAGATTTGCCTGCCTGGGAACAGCTGGTCAATATGACAAATTACACTTTTTTAAGAAGGGGAAAAAAAAAAAAAAAAAAAAGGATATCAGAGGAGATGCAGCATTTTCAGTTACGGAGGAAAAAAAGCCCCAATCCAACAGACAAGAAGCAGCAGCAGGAAGAACAGTTTATCCTAAACCAGACCTAATTTGGGAGACTAAAGCTCAGCAAGTTCTTTAAGGATCACAACTGTACCTTGCAGGAATTTGGCTGCTGGAAGCTCAGTGAGGACCATTTTCACAGCTCCACAAAACCTTCCCATCCCCTTCAAACCTCCTCAGCCCCGGCCAGGTCCCAGCCAAGGGAGCAGGATCAAAAGGCAGAGCTCCCAGGAGAGTCTCCTTGAAACCAGAGCACTCCAAACCCTGGCACCCCGCAGATCCTGTGGTTTTGTTGGAATGCTGAGCTGAAGAGCTCTCCTGGAGGAAAGGAGGACTCAGAGCATCCCTGTGGCTGTGGCAGGTGGGGCTGAGCTTTGTTCCCTTCCCCAAAGCTTGATAAACCGCCCCCCCTCCACCCCCAGAGCCCCAGGGGGACTGAGCCATCAGATGGGGCTCTTTGTGATCCCTCCCTTCTCCCAAAAAGAGCCGTTTGGCCACATCTGGCAACAGCTGCTGCCATTCAGCCTCACTTTCTGCAGAGCTGCTGCAGCACACAAAAGCAGCCTGAGGCTCCTGGAGCAGCTGGGAAAACTGCAAAAAGCCAGACCCTGGGCTGAGCTCTCACATCCCTGCTTGGGATACATCTCTGCAGATATATCTGGGATATCAGATATACCTCTTGGGATATATCTCTTCAGATATTCAGGGAATATCTGAAGGACTATAAAAGATCTATTGTAAAACACGCCAGAGGCTCCAAGAAAATTCGTATCGAGGCAGAGAGGAGTGTTGGCATCTCTCAAAATGGTCTTTAAAAAGGTATATTCTTCATATCCCTGCCCACAGGAGTCTGTCATGCTCTTTCCCTGAATCCACCCAAGCGTGGCTCTGTTCCACACTGTTACCACCAGAGCTGACAGAATCTTAAATGCCAAATCCTCTCCAGAGAGCCGAGGGCGGCTCTGTGAGAGCCTGGCACTTGCTAAGGATTAAGGAGGTCAAGAGCAGAGACATTTCCAAGTGAGCTGACTGTGCATTAAATGTGGATGTACATAATGAGGTGAATTAACTTCAAGATGAGACCATTAAGAACTGCACTGTTCAGCCACTGCCTCAGCTCCATCAACTCCTGACAAATGGCTGCAGAAACCTAGGCCAGTCCTTCAGAATGAAGCCAAGGGCACAGATATTGGCTTCTGCCTGCAGAGGTGGCTCCTGGATGGTTTGGAAAGGGTTAGAGAGGGTTGTTTGAGAACACAACTTGCCTGTCACCCGTGGAAATATCTCAAGTACATCCCCCCTGTCTCTGGGACAGGCTGTCAGTGTGTGTGAGAACCTGGTGGAGCTGGAAGAACCAATTCAGCAGGGGATCACTGCTAATTCCACCTCTTAAACAACCCTGGAAAATACTTTTCTAGTATCCAGAAATTAGCTCATCTGACCTGTAATAAGGAAAACAAAACTATCCAAACAACGACCTCTCTTGCAAAGAGCTGAAGGATGCTGCTCCCTCCAACACAGCCCTGAGAACTGCAGTGAGCAGAGACTGAAAACAAACCCCCCACTCCTACAAACACGTTTATCTTTCCAGCAAGATGCATTTCCAGCTGAGCAGGAGTCAGAAAGCCCCTGCCAACTCTTACCAACATCTAAAGACTGAAAATGAGGAAGCAGGATAAAGGTGCTCATCACAGGACTGAGGCACAGCAGCAGCCACATCTAATTCCTGCCATGAATTCCCAGTTTCCAGTAGGTCAGACCTCTTGTCTCAAGTCCCAGATGACACAGCTCTGGGCAGAGTTGTTCTCTCTCCCAGCAGAGCATCCTGCAGCCTGCACTGACTGTTTAACACACTTACAAAGCCTTGACCTGGCCAATGCTTGGAGAGACACGAGCAGTCCCCAGGCTGAGACATGTCCCATGTGAACATGGAATGAGACAGGGGCGAAATGTGGCCTTGAAAAAAGTCCCTGAAGATGGAAAAAAATCAAGGATCAAAATACAAATCCTTTAAGAGAAACTGGAGAAACAGGGGAAAGGAAGGGAGGAGGTTAGGAAAAAATGGCAGGAATTAAACACTTTAAAGAAAACTGCAAGTGGTTTGGGAAATATTTTCTCCATATTTTCACATTATCTTCTGGTGTCCCATCAGAAGATTCTGACAGTGACAGTTCACAATAATTTCAATCCTCAGGCTTTAATCCTGAATCCTGGAATTAGAACACCCAAATCTAGGAATCAGAAAACTCTCCCAAATCCACTACTGGTGCTCATTCCAAGCTGTGGTTCCACGTTCTTCTCCCAGACACCACACCTGTATAAATCAAAAAAGCCAAATTCATCCTAAGGGAACTACCTGCAATCAAGAAAAGGGTTTTGGATCCCCAAACAGCTGCTGCCACCCCAGAGGTTTGGGCTCTGGTGGGTCTGTGCCCACCACACCTGGCAGGTTGGTTGGGTGACACCTTAAATCAGTTGGCACATGATGAGCCAAGTGAGGTGTGAGAACACCTTGATTGTAACCTTTCACATCAGAGGAACCTGTTCAAAATGGAAATCAGTGACATCTGATCATTCCATATGGTGACATCCTGCTTGAAACATGCTGGGAGCACCAGGAAGCCTTTGAAGCAGTGCTGGAAGTTTAGCACAACCTCACTGAAAAGGGAAATTATTGGTAATTCTTAAAGTGAAGCAGGACTTTCTTTCCCTATGAGAGAATTTAAGCCATCAAAGCACAAAACTTGTAAAGGTAGTAGCAAAATGGAAATACAAAACTACCTAAATGTGGGGTTTCATTAAACCTTTGCCTACACAGGGGAATCACTGAAATACCAAGTTCTAGAAACCAGGCAAATATTGAGGAGCTAATTGTGTGTTATCAGTGACAGAAAAGAGGGGGATTTTACCAACGTGTTAACAGCAGAAAAACACCTTCCACTTCGTGCACAATTACACAGAGGGACCATCCACTTCACACCACCATTAACTGCCTGATAAATGACACAATTTACAATTACACCATTAGCAAAACTGACAAACACAGCCTGACCAAGCCACGAGAGGAGTTTTGCAGTTGGCAAAGCAACTCTAAATGTTAGAATTAGAAAACCCTATTCTGACATATTTATATATTGATATATCACCTTTTCACCCCAAAGTTTCAAAGCAGCTGCAGGAAAAAGGCAGCACTTCCATTTACAAACTAAAAAAAGCCAAGGTGAGTGGAGCCTGCAGGTGCTGAGGAGGTGCAAAGTCAGTGCATTCCAGGTTATTCTGTTCTGTGCAGCCCACACTGGTGAGCTCATGCTGGGAGAAGGAAGAGCTGCTCCTGCTTAACTCTGGAGCTGCCTGGCCCTCACACTTCTGTGCTTCACCTGCCAGGAGCCAGCTTTTGACAGGGTAAAGGAAGGTTAAATAACTGGATCACAAAAGCTGCCTTGGCAGCAGAGTTTCCAGGCTCAGTCAATGAAACTGCTGCAGCAAATCCTTCAGGAGAAGCTCCACATCCAGCCCTTCCCTCCTGTGGCTCCCTGCAGAACACAGACACAGACTGACTGTATGAACACCCAGGAGGGAAACACATCCATCCCAACAGGCCCAGCTTTCACCTCCCATTTTTATGGAGATCATTAATGTCACCATCCCCCCCAAGAAGCTGAGGAAAGCCCCTTGCATGGGGAGGGAGTGGAGGGAATGACGTGTTCTGCCTTCTTCCACAACAGCCAACAGAAGAAGTTGGGAGAAAACCAGACCAGGAGCGGTCAGGCAGATCAATGAACAGGATCTTTTACAATTCAAGCCAAGAATTGATCTGTGACACAGCAGTTCTGGTAAGAGCTTCAGGAAGGATCTACTGTGCATGCAAGGGGTCCCTCCCCCCTTTCAAACACCACCATGGAAATGCCATTTCAAAACAACCAAAACTACAGAGATGAAGATGGTCAGAGTTTCTGTTTGTCACTTCCCAGATCCACCAAGGAGAAAATATCAAATATCACCTGCCTGTAGTAACCAACCAACATAATGAATGAGCCCAGAAATAATGGTCTGAACCAAGCCATTCAAAGCCCCCATGAAAACTGCCCCCAAAGATGCAAATCTAGAAACAACCACAGAGAAATGGAGGAACCATAAAGAAAAAACCCTTCTAAAGTACATTTTAGCAACAGATACAACAAGCATTCCTCTCCAGTAATGCTGTGAAGAGGAAAAAACATTGGCTAGAGAGGATTTTCTAAGTGTAAACCAGTTAAAACAACCAATCACAAAACACAATTTGTGTTCACCTTGGTAATAAATAAAAATATTTATCATGGAGTTATCCCTTTTCTTGAGGAATGTGAGTGTAAAAATAAAAGAGGACACACACACCACTTAATGCTGATTGAAGCTGTTGCAACTCCCTCTTTCTCCCAGAAATTCAGAAATCTGTGACCATGGGAAGATCCAACTCATTTACTGGGCCATGAGAATCATTTAAAAAACCCACCAGCAAACCCCAAAACACCCAAACTGCAGCACAACACCCAAAATTCAGAGAGTACAATCCAAAACACAGAACCTGCAATATCAACTTGTAAACTGTGAGACCCTTTCAGTGGATTTCTAGGTCTTGATTCCAGGTGTGATTGGTTTCCTGAGACATCATTCCCACACTCTCACATTTATTGTAAAATCATAATTTCAGAGGAAACGTTTAAAGTTCATCCTGAAATAATTGGGGGTGGGGGGCAGAATGGCTGCTGGGCAAAATGTTATGATGAATGCAGACACTTTGACTTTTGAAAATAAAAATACTAAGCCTATTTTTTTTAAATCTTTATCAGTATTCATGCTACAGCTACAAAATAACACAATACAACATAATTCTGCTGAGGAATCAGACCTTGCTGATATATTAATGGCACAATCACTAATATAAGATGTGATGAAGTGATTCAGAGATCCTGGCTGAACTACAGAATGATAAACTGGGGGGAAAAAAATTAAAATAAAAAGAAACCAGCTGAATTATCCAGGGAAGCAGGAGGCAAAGCAGGAGGCAGCTGGTGCACACAAACCTCCTCTCATGGCAGGAGGAAAAGCCCATCAATCCCCATTAGGAACAGAACAGTTCAGTGCCTGCACACACTTGGGAAGCCCCAGCACAGGTCCCTGTGGTGGCCACACTTATTTACAGCTTATTTCTAACTGCAACACTGTGTTTCCTGATGAGCTGGAGCCCTCCCTGCACAGCAAGAACAAAATGTTGGCAGCAGAAGGTTGAGCAGGTGACGCACTGTGGCCCCTCACACCCTGCCCCATCCTGTGGCTGCTGCCAACTGCACCTTTCCCCTCCTTTCTCTGGTCAGAACAGCCAAAGCACAGCCAGGTTTGGTGCCTGCAGCCTCAGGTGCTCGAGCCCCCAACTAAAAACTGCTCTGAGGTGGAATGAAACAGGCAGCTCCCCCAGGCAGCATTTCCTAAGGAGTGAGGTGTGTTAAAAGAATCATTTCTAAATTGGTTGCTTAAAAACCAAGTTTGCTCCCAGTTATGCCAGGGAGCAAAGAAAGAACCCACTCCAGCACAGAACAAGACAAATATGTTTCCACATGTCCCATCCCCTTAGTGACACTCATAATCAAAGGCCAGAGAAATTCTCTTCTGCAGTAAAATACCCTCAGCCACCAACACATCCACGATCTGTCTAAACTCAACTATTCTCCCTGATCTTTGCAGTTGCTGCTTCCCCAAATATGCTCACGGGTGTGGGTTCCTCCCTGAATCCTTGGATCCTGTGTCCATGTGTTTGGTGGCTCCTGAATGTCCTTACCAAGTTACTCACCTAAACAACCCCAAAGGTTATTTACCTTCACTTCTCCTCCTGTAACCTAAAAAAGCACTCAACTGGCAACTGCATGAGAAATAGAAAGTGTCTGCAACTGGGCCAGACCTGGGAAATCTGTTACAAATGCTGCCAGCTGGGATGGGGTCACATTTTCAGAGCCACTGAATGGTTTGGGTTGCAAGACACCTCAAAGCTCATCTCATCCCCACCTCCTCCTATGGGCAGGGACACCTTCCACTACACCAGGCAATTAATTATGATAATGAGCATTATAACCCCCCATATTATTAAAGTATTACAAATGTTAATTATTATAAGCATATCATAATTAATATAATTTATAATCCCATTGTTAATGCCATCCCATTAAGCTGCTCTGTGATTCTGTTCCAGTAGTTTTTACAACTCTCCCGTCCTTGGTACAGTTGCTCTCTCAGTCTCAGGAGGTCACACTGTGATGATTTGTTTCATCTCACCTGCTTCCAGTCATGCAAAATAAAACTGCTGTAGGTATTAGAACCTGCTAAATTAGGCCTCTGGTTTCTTGGTGGCCAATTTCTTACTTTTTTGGGGGTCTGGGGAAACAGTTCTTTCCCAAGTGGGTTGGAGAGAACGATGACTAAACATGAATTTGGAATCTCAGGCCAGGGGGCAGTGCTGACCATGGGGGTGGAACTGATGGCTGCATCATCTCACAGGGCTTTTCCAGCTGCAAAGATTTGGTGACCTGTACTAGAACAGCCACAAACGTCAGTCAGGCAACTCACTCCTGAGGTTTTCCTTTTCCTTCCCTCACATTTGTGCTCCCTCCACCTTCTTCTGCATCCTGCCCCTGCCCACACCACCAACCCTCACCCAGGGCTCACCCCAAACCTGCTGTGCAGGTTTTATTCTTATTATCTGGTTTTATTTTCAGTGAAACAGCAAAGTTTCAACAAAACCTGGTTTCAAAGAGGAGAACTGGTGAAACACCAAAGCTCTCCCACAGTTCTGTTCCCCTCCAGCTCTTCCACCACAGCTCCTTAACACTGAGCACCATTAACTAATTACTAATCACTTAATCTCTCTATTAAAATAAAAAGATTACAAGCAATTCCCTTAACACAGTATTCACTCGGAAACTCTGCAAACCTCACACCCTTAGTGCCTCCACAGTGAAGCTCAGCACAAACACCAGTGCAGCGCTGCCCACAGCACTCCCCTGCCCCAAACACAGCCTCAGACAAACAACCAACCACAGACACAAACAACAAACACAGGAGTGCAAAAACAAGCTTCCCCATTCAGCCCTGGTGTGCAAGGCCTGGGAAAATCTACATGACAGCATTTATTTTTCAGCCAGACCTCTGACTCATCCAGGGCACTGAGGAGATGTTGTTCAGTGGACAGAGCAGTGAGTGGGGTTTGCCTTTTGTTGTTCAGTTCTTCTGCCAAGACAGAAAAGGGTTCAGCACATGGACAGGAGGGTCCTGGATGGAGGCACCTGTGGGGGAGCAGCCACCAACCTGTCCCAGCTTCTTCATCCTCAACCAGAAAAATCTGTGTTTGTTCAAATTCAAAACAGTCTCCTTCAGATGTGTCACGGTATGAAGAGGCACCTGATCCTAAATTCAGGTTGAATCTGAGTGTGGATTTAATTCAGAAGTGCCCCCAGGATCCCCAGCAGTGCCTCTTGCTGGGCTGAAACCTGGTGAAGCACCAACAACCTGCTGGGTACAAATCCCAAAGGGACTGGATGCAGCACAGAAAGCAGGGCCACCCCAAAAAAAACCCAAAAAGAGATGCCACTGCTTGCACACAAGCCAGTATCTCCAAAGGTAACACCTGGATCTGCTTCCTTCTTGTATAAACTGCATTAGAAGTTTCTAGAGAGGTGCAGAATCAAGGGAGCTGCTGGCAGGTTGTTTCTTTACTCCATTTAAACTCTGGCAATTGGAATAGAAAAGTCTCCACACAGGAGACTCAGCAGCAGTGGAAGTGTCCTGGTTCAAAGCAGCAGCTTTTGACACTTGTCCTCAGAATGCCTTGGCAGGTTTCACCCTCCCAACTGGGAAGGATTCTGGACTTTAAAAAATTTTATTACTATTTCTTAAGTAACTAATAAAACCTGAACACTGGATTTTTGTGAAGGCACTTTTGACTGTCACCAGAAAGGATGGAAGCCACAAACCTGCAGTTATTTTGCCCCAACAGAACAACTACTACACAGCACAGCTCTGATTCCACAGCACCTCTTTCAGTGGTGATTTGCAGCCACAACCAAGGCTCTGAAGATCTCTGCAGCAAATGGAATGCAGTAGCAGTTTGGGACATCCCAAATCATGTTTGAATTGTTTGAATAATTGGTTTGAACACTGTGAGGACAAAGCCACTGCTGTTCACAACAGACACGTGGCTGCAGGGACCCACATCCCTCCAGACGGGCATAAAGAGCTCCTCACATTCCAAACACAGAAAACACAGATACCCTCAAGAGTTAAGGGTTTTGAGCAGTTATAATTAGTCCCTTCATCTGAAGTGATGATCAGAAGACACTTTAATGGCCTCGCTGCATTTCACAGACAGCTGTGGAATTTTAAATCAATTAAACTCCTGTTAATCTGATCTGTGGGAGCTGCTGATGTGACCTGTACAAACCCTGCTCCCCTTCCCTTGCCCACCCATCTCACTGCACCAGGACCCTCAAGGGCCTCAGTCTTCTCTCTCCAGCAAAAAAGATTCCACCAGAGCTACAACCCACCTCTCTACCATCACTTTTGTTAATCCATCAGCACTTTGCTTTTTATTCCTGGAGAAATTAAGACCCTCCAGCAAAACCTGTGTCTTGGGTTCCCATCAACTTATAAATACACACAGCAAATGCAACCCCTTTCCCAAGAACACAGTCCTGTCCCACCACTACGAACAGCTCAGTTTTTCAACCAAAATTCTGTAGTTTTAAACCTTCCAACACCCTCAAACTGCAGAGCTTCCCTGATTTTCCTGTGCCTTGGTCTGTAGGAAAACCTCTGAACCCCAACAATCCCACACTCTCTGCAGCTTCGTGGTTACATCCCCCAGTGCTTCAGGCATGAGATGTTCCCCCAGAAGTTCAGTTTCTCTCAGGAACACTCTGGTTTTCCAGTAATTAGTTTGTCCTTCCCCAAATTAACCCACAAGCCTCGGGTTTAAAACACAACCAGGCACAAGGGGGTGATGATTTCCAACCCCTGGGTTTTGACATGAGACACTGGAGAGCTCTTTCAACAGTGAGAATGATCTACTCACAAATTTAGGAAGCAATTTCAGTTCCAATTTCTGAAAGATACTTGAAGTGTTGAAAATTTTAAGGCTTTTCCAGTTGCTATGGTTCCCTCTCCCCAAAATTCTTAAGAAAGAATAAAGACTGAAATCAAAAAATTCTGCTTGCTGAGGTCAGCCTGATGCAACACCCCTAAAAAACTCCACAAGTCACTGCAGTTGGAAAAGAAAAATTAACATAAAAATGCAAGAAATAACTGGAATAATAATGCCTCCTGGTTCTACAGAAAAAAACACAAAAACACTTCATTTTCTCCCAAAAACACTTCATTTTCTCCCAAAAATTTCTCTAGCCAACACACCAATATTTATTTTTTAAATGCTCATGCCATCTGAGTGTAGACTGCACAAACCAGCAACTCCATAGGAGCTGGAAAATCCTTGGATGTGCCTGAAACCAAATAAATCACTCACCTAACACCTGAATATGAGCCTCAAAGGAGTGACACCAATTCCTATAAAGTTGGCACGTGGATTTCTTTTAAACCCAGGTTTAAAACACAACCCCTGGCACTTACCATGAAACACCAAGTTAATCATTTAATGCCATTAAACACATGTTATTTACTGCCACTAAAAATGCCTACAAACCCACAAACCTGCAAAGGTCACTGTTGTATCACCTGGTTTATCATCTGAAGGTATTATACTAATTTTTTGGGGGGTGGGGGGTGAGGTGGGACAGTTAAAAATGCTCACTGAAGAGAGGCAAAGCCTCCCAAAAAATCCTGTGGGTTGCCATTAGCACTGAGGACTTTGGAGAGAAATGGATAAAATTAAAAAAAGAAACAGGAGTCAGGAAAACTTCACCTGTTTGTAGCAGAACAGAGACCAAACTGCCCTAAACCAACAAGGGAAAACACCCAAATAAATGGTAAAAGCAACCCTAGTGCAGGAGCCTGACCATGGAAGATGCAGAAGGGCACAGAAACCAGGGAATGAGCACAAGAACAAGGTGTCAGGTATCAGCCAAGCACAAGTTCTGTGTGTTTAAAGTGACTTTCATTTCACACTGCATCCCCCTGGATGCAGGCCAGGGAACTCTGTGCTGCCAGGGAAGCAGGAACACCAACCCAGCAGTTGTTTAAGCACCTGCTCAGCCCCTGAGTCTGTTCCAATCTGATTTTTACAGCTCCCAATTTCAGTGCAAGTCCAGGGCTCCATTTATTTCTTCCTTCTCTCCACCATTTGCTGGTTTCCTGAGTGTTCTGCTCCTCCAGGGGCTCCCAGCAGCCTGAAATCACCTTCAGCACCACAACCACCTGCCAGGACCCTGCAACACACACTCACCTCCTGGTTCCAGAACCACCGGGGCAACAGTAACATTTATTACCATCTGCACACAGACATTTTATCATTTAAAATACCATTTATGACCTTAACAGCAGCCTAAGATTAGAATATTGGGACACAGCTACAAGCAAACAACTCATTTATTCCATTACCCATGAAAAGTAATCCCAGACCTCCCCAATGAGGCAGCTGCAGCTGGAAAGGGAGTGCAGGAACCACAACCTAAATAACCTGCTTTCTTCAGGTATTGCTTCTGAAGGAAAATGAAGGGGAAAACCTTCACTGAGCTCCCATCTCGGAAAACAGCGAATATTCTTTTGCAAAACAAAGTATTATTATTAAAAAAAAAACCAAACTCAAATGAGAAACTTGGAAACTCCAGTGATTTTGTTAAACAAGTAACTGCAAACAAACATTCTGTCCTTGCCAGACCCTGCCTCTCCCGTGTGCTCCTGTGATGACCTGACAAGCTTCCCTTGCAGTGACACACTCCAGCATTTCCTCAGCATTCCCTCTCCCCTACAATGCCAGGCAGGAATCCCACAGTGTGGGGTTTGACAGAATTCTGGCCCCAAAAACAGGCAGCTGATATGGCAGGAGCTGAAGGCCCCTCCAGTCACAGCCAAACCACCTCCCAAAATAGGTTTTCCCTTCTCCATCAGCAAAGCACTTTTCACACAGATTGTGATAAAACACGGAGCTGGCTGGTGCTTTCCTTGTATTCCATGAATCCCAGGTCTGTGGGACCCTGAGATATTGACTGTGATTTATGGGAGGGTTCATATTTCAAGTTCTAGAAGGACAAAATAAAAAAAATGGTACAAGCAGCAAGGCCTGTGTTCCATCCCAGGCTGGATCCAGGACAGACTGAAGGAGGAGCAGATACAGACACAGGCAGATGCTGACAAAATGTATTTTGGGTGTGGATTCCTGGCACCCTCCTCCCTCCTTCTGCCCTCAGCCCAATCCAGCTCTGAGAACCATCTGGATGTCAGCAGGTAAAAGGAAAAATAAAAAAATCTGAGCCGCAGAGAACTAAAATAAAAAGGCAGAATAAAAGCTGATTTACATCCATGTCCATGATATCACAAACACCAAGGAACTGTCAGAGACTTTGATGCTTCTGCCGAGGTGAACACACCAGCTCCGAACAGCCAGGTGGCTGCCATGGAACTGGCATGTTCTGCCTCTCTCTTTGCACAAAGGTGTTTTAACAAGTCTTTTCTCCCAGGGACAGGAGTGGGTGATGCACCTGAAACTCAACTGCATGAAATGGCATCAACCAACCACCCCAAAAGCATTTCAAGGAGCAAATGGGGGGAAAAAAACCCCAAAACAAACCAAAAAGTCACTTCATGTCCTCAGGACCTGCAGAGCTTGATTTAGGTTTGGGGGAAGGAGAGGGAGGTACAACACAGGACAGAGTTCAAGGTTCATTTTATAAAGGTCTATTTATTTCATAAATATGAGCATTTATGATTTTTAAAAAAAACCAACATATTTTTGCACAAAAACACCTGGGAGAAAACGGATTTAATTTAGTTTTCTTCAAGTACAAGTTCCCAACACACTCTTGTTCCTTGGTTTTAAGGAAGGTTTTAACCTTCCTTGACAAAGCAACACAGAGTAACAAGATTTCTACTCACAACACAGGGAAGAGATTAATCTAAACACTGGTTGGCTGCATCAGAAATCCAAAAGACAACCGAAAAAAAGCCCCAACCACCTGAGAGGTTGAGTCTGAAATTCTGCTTGGATTGGAAAGGGAGCAGATCCAGCCCTTTCTTTCTGTGAAGCCTTGAAGTGCACCAGGGTCACCCCTAAGCTGGGGGCCACATCCAGCAAAACCAGGCTGGGTGTCCCCCGGGAAAATCCTCACTGAACTCACTGTTTCCACCAAAAACAGCTGAGGGTGTAAAGGCTGAAGGTGCTCTCGGCTAAAACAAGACATTCTGCTCGTCCTCTCCTGCTCCACAAGGAACAGTTTCTGCTGCAGAGCCCAGAAATTCAGCAAGAAATTCGCTGCAGGTCCCGTTCCATGGGCTGCCATCTGCGTCCCCACTCCCACTGGCAGCCTCACACCAGATTTATCACCAAGGACTGAAATGATTCCACAAGGTTTCCATACGGGAAAACTATCGCTTCGTGACCAGAAGAAACTGAGCTCCCAAACACCAGGATTTATAACAAGAGTAACAGGTCAAAGTGTGTGTGAATCTCCTCCCCACCTGATTTCCCACGCAGAAATTTAATTACACATCAGTTTTGCCAGTGTGACAAAAGCACTTAAGCTTTTCAGCTCTGACCATTAACTGCAGGCTTTCTAATAAAGGTGTTCTGACCAAAAAAAAAAGGTGTTATTTTATCAATTTACTTTTTAAAAAACCCAATTAGGCTTATTACAAAAAGTGTTTGCTGAAGTATTGCTGGAATATTTGCAGTAGCCAGAAGTGTCTAAAGTATTAAATACTTCACAGATGATACCTTTTTCCACTCAGGAATTACCTGCAGAACCTCAAAACACACCAAGAAACCCCAATCCCCACAAAGGTAAAAAAAAACCCAACAAAAAACCAGAGAAAGCTTCCCTGCCACACAAATTCTTCCTTTCTTAAATGGGAAATTAAAATCTCTGCAGCCTCTTTGCAGCAGGTAATCTCTGTCTAGAGTTTGAGCTCAATCCACAGAACCATTAAGGTTGGAAAAGACCTCCAAGATCATCAAATCCAAAGTAAGACCCACCCATAAACACGTAACAGAGTTTTATCTTCCACCACTTCTTGTCCTGAGATGAGCCAGGAAGAAGCAAGGCACAAATGACCTGGAAGAAGCAGAAAATGACCCATTTCCACCTCCCCAGGGCTCAGGGGAGTAAAAGGGAAGCTGCTCAAGGGTTGCCCTGCTCTCCTCAGAAAAGAGGTCTGGAAATGTCAGGAGTTATTTTGGCCCAGGAAGGGCTTCATGGTCTCCCAAGCTTCTCCCTGTTTCCCAGAACAAGCCTCTCCTTGCATAAGGCAGCAAATTACAGCCATGTGCCATGGAAAAAAAAACTGCAGCAGAGAAAACTGGGAAAGCTCTGAAAAGGGAGAGGAGAGAAACGAGGAGCCTCTTGCTCAAAAGAACAGGCAGGAGATGTTTTGAGGGTTTCAACTAAAGTGTGGCAGAGCTGTTTTCTAACAAGATTCACCAAGTTTTTGCCCAAGGAAGAACATGATACAGCAAAGCAATGCAGCAGCATCACTCCAGACTGACTATTTTGGCCCCAACTATCACTTTTCTAACACATGAAGAACACAAACAAGGTCAATCAAGAGAGCAGGGTCTTTGGAAAAGCCCAGGGATCCATAATAGTCCCTGTGGCTGGAACTGCAGCACCTCTATCCAAAACTCTTCTCACCTGAATGCTTTATTTGGGAATTTTAGGGGGTCTTTATAAAGTACCAATGTCTCCACTCTTCTCTACACCTCAACAAAAACACTTCTCCCAACTTTTGCTACAACAACCCGGGATAAAATCAAAGGAGAAGATTAATCATCCTCCTGATTTATTTATTGAAAGGTGAAAATAATGCAATCAAAGAGAACAGGCATCACTGCTGCCTCAGCACAGCACATCCAACACTGCAGATAACAAAGCACACGGACAAATCACAAAGGAACTTCTCTCCTTCTCCCTTCACACTTCCCCTCAGATGATGGGAACATCCTCCCAAGCACTGACCTTCTCTAACTGGCAGCACATTGAGCACAAAACTCCCAGGTGGCTGCTCCTCTCCAAAACAGCAAATTCTGGGCATTAATGATGGAGGGGTCCATTAAAAGGTGTTTGTGTCCCCCACAAACACCAAGTGATGATGGCGGGGCATGAACACAGACTGCCAGGTCTTGAAGAAAGCAGAAGCTCATAAACCAACCCTTCAGAGCACCCAAAAAACTCGGGATCAGCTTTATCCCACCACCTCATTAATCCAGCAGCTACACAGCAACAAACACCAGAGGACAGGCTGCAGCCACTCCAGGTGTTTCACAGCTTTAACACACTGCAGACCATCTGTCAAAAAATAAAAAAATCCAACTCCAGCCGTTAAACGAGTCCCAGGAACTGCAGTTCTTACACAAGCACCAGGTGCTGCTCCTGAGCAGGCGAGCAGGGACAGGAGAGCAGAGACACCCCCACACCTCCCCCTGCTCCAGAGCTCAGGACAGCTCCCCTCTGACTCATTCCCAAACCAGGACCTGAGCCAGGCAGCGAATTTGGGTGAAATAACCCCGGGTTTGGCCACCTGGACACGCTGCAGCATCCCCATGCTCCGGCCCCCGGGGTTGTGGAGGGCACTAGAAGGGTTTTTTTAGCTTTTCTATTCCAGTGTCCAGCTTGACAGGGGAAAATGCAGTGAGAAACTGCTCCCAGGAGGTGCTGCCTTGGTCACCTGTGCCCTGGCAGGGTCTCCTGCACCCAGGGCCTGCCAGGGAACCAAAATGCAAAACAAAAACCACATTCCCTGGAGCTTCTCCAGGACACCACGTCTGACCCCACTGGGGTCACAGAGGGGCTGCTACCACCAAACAGTGGTGGTGGTCTGGAGGCAGAAATGGAAGGAATGGTCCCTTTTTGGGGGGCTGACACCCCACAGGATGGTCACAGTGACCTTCTGGCTGGCACTGCACCTTTCCAGCCGTGACCAAGGGCTGGAGCTGCCCTGCCCTGGAGCCAGAATGGGAATGTCCACCCGGAGAAGGATCCAGGGCCCCAAGGGGCTCCAGGAGAGCTGGAGAGAGACTCTGGGCAAGGGCGTGGAGTGACAGGGCAAGGGGGAACGGCTTCCCACTGCCAGAGGAGAGGGATGGGTGGGATATTGGGAAGGAATTCCTGGCTGAAAGGGTGGGGAGACCCTGGCACGGGTTTCCCAGAGAAGCTGTGGCTGCCCCATCCCTGGAAGTGTCCAAGGCCAGGTTGGAGCAGCCTGGGACAGTGGGAGGTGTCCCTGCCCAGGGCAGGGGGATGGAGCTGGATGGGCTTTCAGGTTCCAACCCAAACCATTCAGTAAAGGGAGGGCACACCCCCATATTCCTGCATGGACAGGGCAGCACAAAAAACGTCGGAAACCACCGAGCCAGAGACTTCACGCTTCAGCTACAGTACGGAGCCGGCATTAACACTAAAAAAATAAAATAAAATAAGAAAAACGTGCCTCTCCATAGCACCGCCGGGCCGCTCGCCAACCGGCCATTTGGAAGCGCTGCTGGGGAAGGGAAGGGAAGGGAAGGGAGGGGAAACTCCAGCCCCGCTCCCGGTGNTGCCGCTCCCCGCCCTCCCCTGCCCCTTCTCTCGCTCCTCCTGCCCGTTCTGTCCTTCCCCTGCCCCTTCTCACCCTCCCCTGCCCCTTCTCACCCTCCCCCTGCCCCTTCTCACCCTCCCCCGCTTTCCTCTTCCCTTTCCCCTCCTCCTTTCCCCTTCCTTCGGACCCTGCTCGGCTCGCTTCCTGAAAATCCCGAAACTGCCGTTTCTCCCTCCCCGCTTCTTCCCTTCCTTCTCCCTCGGCCGAGCCCGAGGCCGCCGGGGATGTCCCAGGGAGTGGAATTCCACTGTGGGAGGCTGGAGGTGAAGTGCTGCCTGCAACTGTGTAAAAGAAAACCAAAAAAAAAAAGGAGAAAATAATGTAATAAAAAAGTATCTCCTAATCTTTCCTATCTTTTCCAGCTCCCAAGGGGCACTGGAGAGCGGCAGGAATTGCGTGGTTTGCAGCCTGTTGTGGCTGCAGTGGCTTTTCCCATCCCACTCGTGTTCCAGTGTGGGTGTGTGGCAGCACCATGAGCTTCTGGGATTCCTGCAGCCTCCCACAGACCGAATCCAGAGCCTGGCCACTGCTCCTGAGCACCTGGTCCACAGCACTGCTCTGCTGGTCACAGCAACTGTCCTGGAACCAGAAAAGAGGGAAGAAATCCGGGAATAAGTGTTCTGCTGACAACTGCCTGTGCCCAGAACAGCTGTCCCCGTCTGGGGGGATTTGGTTCATAGTGGCAGCACATACGGGGATTCCAGTTTCTCTGCTGGTGTTACCAAGGTCAGCACATCGTGGGACAGTGTGTCCTGTGTGAGGCTGCAGCATCTGCCCCCTCCCCCTGGATCCTGCCTGTGATCCTGGAAAGTATGAAGGGAGCAGGTGAGGCAGGGAAGCACTGCC
>VYZS01041034.1:0-27122 GCA_013400695.1 Neodrepanis coruscans | reverse complement strand
TATCCCCTCTCACACACAGGGTCTTAAATTGCTCCCACACTGGAAGAAAAGTCTTGTCTCAAAGCCCTCTGAAATATTTTAAGCTGTATTTATTTCAGGATAAAATCTTAACCTGGGTAAACACCACAGCATATGATGGCAGTCTATGTGACCTTTGTTTATCATAACAACTCCTACTGCTATTTGTGGAAAGAACTCAGTTGTAGTGCTAATACAATTACTTTTGTCTTTCTTTTTTTTTCTGTAATATCTGAGGTGCTAGCACAGCTGAAACAGAAGGCAGAGCTCACTTATTCACAGTTGTATAAGCCAATGGAATATTCCATTACACAGCCCATAGTATGGTTGCACAGATGTACCTGAAGGCAGCTGAAGAATTCTTGTCTAATGACTCATGTAGGAAACACCACAGGTGGGCTGTAAGGGTAGGCTGAGGTTGCAGTTCTAAGAATTACAAAGTAGCCTCTTTCTGCTTGCAAACTAAATCTGATTGAACAAGCCTCAGTGGACCAATAGTCTGTCAGAGAATGCTGATTCATATGACAAATATTTCACTGGAACATACTGAATTCAGTGTTATCTTCTATAAAAAAAACCAATGTCATTCATTTAAGCTCATTTATATACAAGTGGAGTAAAGTTAGATGATTTTGCTGAAGTAAAACAACTTTAATAAGGTTGTGCAGAATTTCCCTACTTTAGAAAACACGTAGAAATCTTTTAGAAGAATTTTTTTGTATACTGGATATTCTTTGCAATTAAGGACTTTTCACCTTCCCAGCATAAATTCAAATCCACCTGCCTCTCCTCTGTCTAAATTTTATCTAAATCTATGGTAAATGAAGAATAGTTTAAGCCTTAATCATACCTTGAGGAACCTGTAGTCACAGAGGTTACTCTTCAAAGAACATCACCTTAGAGAAATAAGACAGTGCTGTGCCTTTCACTAAATTAGGCTACTTGCCAATCACATTCTGGCTACAGCTCAGTTCAACATTGTAGTCATCCCACAAGATACACAACAAGTAGTGGAGTGGAGATCTGTACAGAGTTCTGTGAGACCTACAAAGAGAAACATCAAAAAATGTTTGAACCAAATGCCTTTTATCTTCCAGCTGAAAGAGGCAATCATTTCATGATGCTGCTGTTTGAATTGAGCTCCTTCAAGCCAATCTATAATCACGTTTGGATTACAGAGTTCAGCACTTACAGTATAAACCATCTAAAAATATGTGGGTGCCTGTGGGAGGATGGCTTAGGACAGGGATGCCGACCTCATTTCTTCCCCTGCTGTCATGGCATGTTAAATATTTCATTAGCATTTCTTTTAAAAGCTTCTTATTGTGTTATTACTAATCACCACACTAGAGTGAGCTGTTAACTTTTTAAAAATTAAACCATCTATTTCACAGGAACAGGCAGCATTGAGATCCCTGTGCTTTGCTTAATGGTAAATGGAGGACCAGGCACACTGGAGGTAAGAAGCTGTTTTCAACTTTAGAAAAATAAATTAACTGGTGCTAAGTAATTAATGGAAAATTTGGCTGGATGACAGACTAGTCTATTGGCACTTTACCTAAAATCAAAATTCATATTTATACACCATTAAGAACTGAGTATTTGTTTGGGAAAAATATTTCCTTTTGAATAGGCACCAGTCGATCATTAAAACTTCCATTGCCAGCTTGTACAGTGAGAAGAAAGAATCCAAAACCACAACAAACCCACAGAAACCAGCTGCAGATCTAGTGAAATAGAAATACTGTGCTATTACTTGAGAACGCATACAAAAAAGGGAAGAATCTTTTAGTGCTGTCCAGCAACAATGAGACAACTCTCTGTCCCAGAGCTCAGAGGAAGTACAAGACCAGGTTTGCTAGATATGCCACTTAAAACTATAGTGTCCTACTCCCACTGAGCAAAAGTACACTGTAGGACAGAAGACTGGAGTGTTGTCTGCTAACAATCCCAAATCTTCTTCAGTGAAAGATCAGTTTGAATTTTTTTCCTGAGTAGCTCTATAACTTAAAGAACTAGTTAACAAGGAAATACTCCTTTATTTCTATTTTACTTTTTTTTTTTAATTAATAATACTCTCAGTCTGCAGTGCCTTTTGAGAGACAATTGAACCATAATTTAAAGTTTCCAAGTGATGAGACAGTGCCATGCAAGCTGGTAGCCTCTTTCAGAATAATGATTCAATTCTGGTGATATTCTCTAGTTTCAGTTTCCAGTCCCTGTATTTTGTCATAACTTTGTCAGCTGGACTGAAACACACACTAGTATTAGAAATTTCTCTGTTTAAACTAGAATTATTTCACCCATTAAGCTTTCTTTCGAGAAGCTAAATTTCAGTGTTTCTTATCTCTTTGGTTTAGAAAAATCACGTATTATGACATATAAATCCTCTTTTGAAAGTAATAGAGAAAAACGTGACTTGGAGACCAAAGGTTGGAGATGCTCTAAATTGACATGTGCTGGGAATGGATAACTGGCCACACTTTTCTAAAATATTATTTTTTAAAATACAAATTCATAATACACATCAAAGACTACAACAGTCTTATAAAACCTACAAAAACACTCAACATCTACACTAAAGAAAAAACCCTGAACCACAACTGAGTCAATAGAGACTTGCGTAATTCCAGAGGAAGAAATAGACTGGCAGCAAATAGTAATTGTTGCAATTATGATGCCACGGTCTCTACTTTTTTCTCTCAAAAACCTGCCTGACTTATTCTAATTGCAGAAGTAATAGAATTAGTAGCCTTTAACTCTTGTAGTTGCTATGATTCAGTGTTTTTTTCCCATAGCCAAGTGTTGTATTCCCACAGGCAAATTCCTTATTTTCAGAATATATTGCCAGGTTTAGAAGACAGAAAAAAAACCTTACATGAAAACCCCTGCTACTAATTTCCATATAGAGCTACTCTTGCACTTGACTACGCTGGAACACAGACTTCAGGAGGAAAAGTCAAAGAAATTTTATGCATTTTTTGTTCAAATCAGGTTGCTTAGTTACTCAGCAGATGTCATGAAAAGAAGCATAGTCAGGGGCATATACATGGGTGACCTGCTACAGAATCCAAAAAATCCTAACAGCTTAGAGGAGTCTAGACAGATTCCATAGTGAATCTGGTTTAGGTACGCATTTATTCCTAATTTGCTAGAAGTTGTTCTTTTGATTAACATTTTCTTCCCATATATGAATTCTAAAAATGTACTTTTTAAACTGCAGATAATTTGCAGCGGTTTGAAAAATTCTACTCCCTGGCTTATCTTAGCAGGGTCTGGAGGTACAGCTGACATCTTAGCTGCATTTATGAATGACCCACAGCTTATCATGCCAGAAGCTGTTGAAAAGCAATTTAAGGAGAAATTTCCTGCAGAAAGCTTCTTGTGGAAGGACATTCTTCAGTGGACAGTAACAGTGAGCTCCTGACATTTGTAGCTTTAGTAGCTCGTTCAATACAGGTTTGGCAAGAAGCTGCTCAGAAGTATTGGGTACTCCAGTGCTTTGACGCTACTGTTATATGATGCCTCTAACACTAAAATCAAGTGCTCATTTGATCATGCAGACTACTTTGTTGTCCTAGTGATACAGCTGAAGACTTAAGGCTGTGTCCTTCCTCGATTATTTCCTCAAGTAACAGCCAGCACCCAGGAACTCCACAGTCCTTCTGTAGGACATTAAGCGTTATTTATATTCACAGCTGCAGAGCCTGTGCAGCTGTGACAGAAGAGACCTAATTCATGATCTACAGCTGTTAAATGGAAACTTAATTATGGATAAGCATGCATAAATTAAACAGAATGAAGAGCATTTAGAAATTATCCTATTGTCATTTACTTGTTCTTAAAGTATTATTGTTCTTAAAAAAGAAAGACAAAACAGATCCACAGATCTTCCTTACTCTTTGTCTTGAGCTATACTTGCTGGACTTAAACCACTATGCATAAGCCTTTTAGAAACAAAAAACCACTATGCATCAGCCTTTTAGAAACAAAAAAAACACTTTGATATCTTTATGTGAAGACTGAAGAGCACTGTGTGCCTCTGAGATAAACCAAGTCCGCCCAACCTGGTCCACTACTTACTCTTTGCAGTCCCTGCCATAATCCTTAGCTTTAAAAGTTCCACATATTAATTTCATTAGGAAGAACTTTGCTAGATCACTGACAAAAGGGTATGAAAGGCATATTGAAGCAATATTGCCAGATGCTCACAAAGTCTCAGTGCAGCTGCACTGCAAGAAAGAAAACTCAATAAACAGACAAGCAGAAGGAAAGAGAGTATCAATATTTGAGGACTTTTACTCCAAGAAGATTCAGAGACTATGCTTTTAAATAAACAACTCTGAGAGCAAAACTTAAATGTCAAAGTAGGATGAGGTAAAACAAAACTAGTAGTATGCTGGCCATAGCATGACTATGAGTCAAATAAAAAAGTGAGTTATCGAAGCATCTTTTAATTAAAGCACTGGTCTGGTTCTCAGTTCTGTTCCTCCTATCCTGCTAGGTAACTTTGGAATAGGCAGTGACTCTCTCCTCCTCCTGCATTAGGAATTATTTATATATAGGAAACTAATAATGCTTGTCCTCTTGCCAAACCTCAACTTTACAACTAGAATGTAAGTTTTTGGGAAATACTTTATGGGTACTGGGCTCTTGGCACTAATACAGAGCAGTAGGACAATGTGTAAAATGACTTTTGTTTCAACTCTCAATAGATTCAGAACATTATTTCACATCAACATCTTTTAACTCTGCACAACTTTGAGCAAGAAGGTTCAGAAGAACTAGACACCGTCATTTTAAAAGCTTTAGTAAAAGGTAAGAACAATAAACACAGCACAGTGTAATCCTTGTCTTATTTGACTTCTATGCCATAAATATATTTCATTTTTTTCCAGTGCAAGTTCAGTTTGCTGTTGAATCAGATTTCATTTCTGATGTACTGTTCTTTTGTTTGTTTATTGACAAATTAACTATAATAGTTGACCTTGCCTTAAACTACTGCTTGCTTTTTAATCTCATGTTATTGTATAGTAGTAATTTAATCTCTCCTTTATTTCAACAATTGCTTCTCTTAGTAGTAGAGGTTACAGAAGAACTGAAATATACAGGAGCACTATGTGATTCCAATTGCAAACCACTAAAAAACCCAACNAGGCCAGGGTCCCTCTTAAAATCCAATATCTAATTAAACTTAATTATTTAATAGATAATTAATCTAAAAATTAATATTTTTGAATATTAATATTTCTTAATTTAGGAAAAAACTGCTGTGAAGAGCTCCTGGTTGAACAACCCACAGATCTGTGATAGCTGAAGGAGACCTGTTATTGTTAATCAAAGCACAAACAGTATAATAAATTAAATTTAAATGTAAATCTCTGAATTTATTTGTATTTCCTATTTTTGCCAGCCTGTAAAAGTCAGAGTCAGGAGGCCCAGGAATATCTGGATGAACTAAAGCTGGCAATGGCCTGGAATAGAGTCGACATTGCTAAAAGTGAAATATTCAATGGTGACGTGGAGTGGAAGGTACCAAGTTTCATTGCTTAGAGGGTAACTGGTGTATAATCCAATGTGGACAGGAAATTGGAATATCTCAGAAGATGGCTTCAGTTTTTAATACTATCTTACTGCATGCTTCACTGAGAGATTGGGCAGTGGTAGTATCCTTCCCAAGGCTGTTTGTTTTGGGATCCCCTATATGATAATTGCTAAAGACAGAGGAATAGTTCAGTAGTCACAGTCTCTTTCTTGAGCCCTTGAGGGCAAGAATCTTTCTCTCCCTTCTGTATAGGTTTTAAAGCAAACAAACCAAAGCCTATAAAGCACAAGAAACAGGCAGATACTACTGTTAGAAGGTGGTAGGAAGAATGTCACTGTTTTCAACTGATGTATAATGCAGTGGGTACCTAACATCACCAGAAGTCCTACAGAATGCTATTTGTGTTGATGTTTTAACATTAAAGCTTACACAGACATTTAATCACAGAGAAATTAAGAGAGTTCCATCTCTTTCTCATTGTACCCACTGTTGACCTGGTGGAAGACAAAATGTGCATGTCCTCATGCTAAATCTTACCTCTCTTGTAATCCATCCATGATTACCCAAAAAAACTTCCTTCTTTGTGTTTGTTTTTGTTTGTTTATTTGTTTCTCCCTTCATCAATCTAGTCCTGTGACCTGGAGGAAGTGATGATGGATGCTCTGGTCAATGACAAACCAGAATTCGTAGAATTATTTATTGATAATGGAGCTAATATACGTGAATTCCTGACCTACAGTCGTCTGCAGCGACTCTACTGTTCCATTTCTCAGAAATGTCTCCTCTATGAACTTCTCTTGAAGACACATGAAGAAAACAAGCTGACCTTGTCAGGGTTCACTGGCCAACAGCAAAATGAGCAGGAGGAGATCTGCCCACTCTTCACTCTAAGTGAGGTCTCTAGAGTTCTNAGTATAATAAATTAAATTTAAATGTAAATCTCTGAATTTATTTGTATTTCCTATTTTTGCCAGCCTGTAAAAGTCAGAGTCAGGAGGCCCAGGAATATCTGGATGAACTAAAGCTGGCAATGGCCTGGAATAGAGTCGACATTGCTAAAAGTGAAATATTCAATGGTGACGTGGAGTGGAAGGTACCAAGTTTCATTGCTTAGAGGGTAACTGGTGTATAATCCAATGTGGACAGGAAATTGGAATATCTCAGAAGATGGCTTCAGTTTTTAATACTATCTTACTGCATGCTTCACTGAGAGATTGGGCAGTGGTAGTATCCTTCCCAAGGCTGTTTGTTTTGGGATCCCCTATATGATAATTGCTAAAGACAGAGGAATAGTTCAGTAGTCACAGTCTCTTTCTTGAGCCCTTGAGGGCAAGAATCTTTCTCTCCCTTCTGTATAGGTTTTAAAGCAAACAAACCAAAGCCTATAAAGCACAAGAAACAGGCAGATACTACTGTTAGAAGGTGGTAGGAAGAATGTCACTGTTTTCAACTGATGTATAATGCAGTGGGTACCTAACATCACCAGAAGTCCTACAGAATGCTATTTGTGTTGATGTTTTAACATTAAAGCTTACACAGACATTTAATCACAGAGAAATTAAGAGAGTTCCATCTCTTTCTCATTGTACCCACTGTTGACCTGGTGGAAGACAAAATGTGCATGTCCTCATGCTAAATCTTACCTCTCTTGTAATCCATCCATGATTACCCAAAAAAACTTCCTTCTTTGTGTTTGTTTTTGTTTGTTTATTTGTTTCTCCCTTCATCAATCTAGTCCTGTGACCTGGAGGAAGTGATGATGGATGCTCTGGTCAATGACAAACCAGAATTCGTAGAATTATTTATTGATAATGGAGCTAATATACGTGAATTCCTGACCTACAGTCGTCTGCAGCGACTCTACTGTTCCATTTCTCAGAAATGTCTCCTCTATGAACTTCTCTTGAAGACACATGAAGAAAACAAGCTGACCTTGTCAGGGTTCACTGGCCAACAGCAAAATGAGCAGGAGGAGATCTGCCCACTCTTCACTCTAAGTGAGGTCTCTAGAGTTCTCAAGGATTTTCTTCATGATGCATGCAAAGATTTCTATCAGGACCTCAGAGATGGAGGGAAGAAAAAATCTGTGAGTCACAACTTTGCACTGTAGTTCTACTCCCCTCCAATTTAGAATCTGAACAATTTTAACTAGGTATAGCCTTTGGGGGTGGGACAGGAAAGGGAAGATGATGTAATAGTCAGTTCCATTTATTATTCCTGTTTTTCAGTTAATTATTATCACATTTGAAATGGTTTGATCTTTTTAATTTTAAAATTAAAAANAAGCGGGGGGGGGGAAGGGTGAGAAGGGTGAGAAGACATTCTGTTCCTAATGTGTTAATTGAAATAAGGCAAAAACAACAGCCACTCCTGTCCCCTGCTTTCTGCAGGCCAGGGTCCCTCTNGTTGATGTTTTAACATTAAAGCTTACACAGACATTTAATCACAGAGAAATTAAGAGAGTTCCATCTCTTTCTCATTGTACCCACTGTTGACCTGGTGGAAGACAAAATGTGCATGTCCTCATGCTAAATCTTACCTCTCTTGTAATCCATCCATGATTACCCAAAAAAACTTCCTTCTTTGTGTTTGTTTTTGTTTGTTTATTTGTTTCTCCCTTCATCAATCTAGTCCTGTGACCTGGAGGAAGTGATGATGGATGCTCTGGTCAATGACAAACCAGAATTCGTAGAATTATTTATTGATAATGGAGCTAATATACGTGAATTCCTGACCTACAGTCGTCTGCAGCGACTCTACTGTTCCATTTCTCAGAAATGTCTCCTCTATGAACTTCTCTTGAAGACACATGAAGAAAACAAGCTGACCTTGTCAGGGTTCACTGGCCAACAGCAAAATGAGCAGGAGGAGATCTGCCCACTCTTCACTCTAAGTGAGGTCTCTAGAGTTCTCAAGGATTTTCTTCATGATGCATGCAAAGATTTCTATCAGGACCTCAGAGATGGAGGGAAGAAAAAATCTGTGAGTCACAACTTTGCACTGTAGTTCTACTCCCCTCCAATTTAGAATCTGAACAATTTTAACTAGGTATAGCCTTTGGGGGTGGGACAGGAAAGGGAAGATGATGTAATAGTCAGTTCCATTTATTATTCCTGTTTTTCAGTTAATTATTATCACATTTGAAATGGTTTGATCTTTTTAATTTTAAAATTAAAAAGGAAAAGAAAGTAATTTCTAAGATAGATTGCAATTACTCTTTCTCCCCCTCTACATGTGGGGTTTTATGCAAGGTTTTACTGAACCTTGAACTAGTGCTAAGATATGGCCTTTGTTTCACAACCTGCAGAGGCCCCTGTATCTCCCTGTCCCACTTTTTATTAGACAAGAAAATAGTCTGAATTTCTGATACAGAACTTCAAACAGAAGTATTCAAAAGGCAGTATTTTCTAGGAGAAAGAAAACCAGGCAACGAACGTTTTCAATTCCAGGTCTGAAAATATTTACCTTTGTAAATGAAACTATTCCCAGATATATACAGTGTATGAGTAGACTGGATATTAAATAATATGCAGGATATGGTATTTGCCTTTAGATCATTGTAGTCTTGCTATTGAGTGACATATAACACAACAAGAAATAAGAACCATTTGTGAGGTGGCCTTGGCAAACATGCTGGCCAATACATGACAAGGAGAACATGTGATGGGTACATCTGTGGAGTGCCTATAGCCCACATTTGTGTGATAGATACATCATTATTTTTGAATTTTGACAATGTATTTAACATTGAAACTCCTAAGTACCAAAGTTCTTGGAAAAGCATTGAAAATAAGCTTGGAAGCATGATTTCAAAACAAAGATATACAGAGAAAATTCATTAAGATTTAGTTTTAGACAAACTAAACAATTATGCCTTTTGCCATTTGCCAGGTTTTAATTCCATCTTACAACTGTTAAAACTAAAAACTATTAAAAAAAAGAAATAAATTCTCACTCAAGAGCTTAAATCACTTTTGCTTTGATAAAGTCTAGCTAAACTAATTAGTAGTATGAAAAGTTAAGTTAGAATCTAGTTAGAGTTTCTTCATTCCAAGGACAGAAAACATGGGACAGTGCCTCTGAAGTCATTAAACAGACTCGAGACTTACAAATTTGACAGAATTAAGAATTTGCCCCAAAATCTCACCTTTCTGGCATTTGGCAGCAAGCGGGCTAAAGCCAAGTGCTGTAAATAAAGCCCCATTCAGATATCAGATCATGCCACCTACTAGCTTTTTTCCTTTAAAAGCTTATGCCCATGGTTTCTTTGCAACAGAAGGAATTGCCATTATCATTGGCAACAGAAAGAGCATCACAGTACTGTCATCACAGTATTCAAGTCATTAAATAGCTCACTACAAACTAAAAATACCCACACCCAACACCCCAAAAAATTCCATTAAAATAAATTTGAACAGAATCCCATAATTTAAATGATTAAAAACTATATTCTCTCAAGAAAGTTGTTTTATTAAGAATAATTCTATCTGGCTTTTTCTAATTAACACAGTAGATTAACAGCAGTTTAAAAATATACTTAAAACTCAGAACTTGACCTAAGTGGCTACACTTCCTCTGGACAATTTTTTATCAAGTGCTAAAGGAATAAGTAGCGTTCTACTTAAACTGGTCGCTACACAAGGGAATGGTTTCTCAAAGGAAAGACTATAAAGGGGTATTGACGCACTCTATTCCTGTCCTGTACAGGACCTTGGTGAGATTTATTTCTGTTGAAATAAAATGCCTTTTGTTCCCTTTTCTCTGAAACCATGTCCTCTGTGGCAGTTGAGCAGAGTGCAATATAATTGAAGGCAAGCTCAGATTAGTTAATCACAGGTTTTTCTTGTATGATATTACACACCAGTGGTGAAATCCCGGCCTTAATAAAGTCAATGAGAACCTTATCATTGGCTTCAATGGAGTCACCATTTCATCCAGAATGTTCTCACACATATTGAGTTATATCAGGGACACAAGGGTCCTTTGACTCAGTACAGAATGAGCTAATTACCTCTCAGTCCTACAGAAAAGAAAAAAAATCAAAAGAACACGAAGTAGCCGGCAAGGCCAAGAGCAGCTTAGATCGTATTATTTGCATGGAATGAGGCTGCAAAGCAGGTTTTAATTTCTTCAAACCATATTCCAGGATAAAATGAATACAAAGCGATTACCTGCACCCTTGGATATGAACCAGAAAAGCGAAAATCCTTGGAGGGATTTGTTTGTGTGGGCAGTACTTCAAAACCGGCACAAGATGGCAAACTATTTCTGGGCTATGGTAAGCTTTGAGCTGAAGCTGCTTCAGGTGAAATATTGGCATATTTCAAGTTTACAAGATGTTTTTTTGTTCAAGCCTTGCATCTCAGATGGCAGATAGGTTTGTTTCCAAAATACGAGATGTGGCATTTATTGGGCCTTTCATCTCTGTGTGGCTCATGCCAGCAGGGGTCAAGGGGGCCTGATGGAGGGAGGGCAGAGCAGGAGCAGGTGTAAATCAGCACAGCCTGAACCTCTGCTGCAGAGCCGGCTCTGCCCCTTCCCTGCTCCTGATGACTCGTCACTGTCAGCCGCAGGTTTTGTGCCTTCCACAGTAGATCAATTGTTTGGATCCAAGCGTGATGTGAGGGAAGACGGTACAATGAAGCATCCTTAGCTTACGTGCTGTATGGGAAGGGAACAACAGCATCACACTCTCAAAGGCTGAGCCTCAAGCTAGCATAATTGCCTGCTGTTTTACACTCCTCCACAACCAAGGCCCTGTCTCCTGCATCTGGGAGCCACCCTGCCCCCACAGAGTGAGACAGCTATCAGGCTCCATCCCTGACCTTCCAGAGGAATGCATCTGGCATGGGGGGGAGTCATGGGGAGGGACAAACTGCAGCACAGCTCTTCAGGCTGTGAGTGTGTGTGCGTGTGCATCAGCACCTTGCACAGCCTTGTTTGTGGAGCCCTGTGACCAGAAGGCACGTCTCTGCTCTGTGCCAGCTGTGTTCTCTCCTTTCTCCAAAATCTTTATGTGCAGGGTCTTGGCACAACAGTGTTGGAGGTATCTCAGCACTGTGAGACTTTATTGCTCTATTTCCATAGCACATTATTCTCCTTTCGGTCTTTAACTGCTACCCCAAATCAAGCCCCTCTAAGGGCCTGGACCCAGAAGTCTTCAGTCTTACAAGGCACAAGAACTACCAGTATAGAATCAGAGAATAGTCTGGATTAGAAGTGACCTTAAAGATCATCCAGTTCCACCTTCCCTGACATAGGCGGGATACCTCCCACTAGACCAGTTTGCTCAATGCCCCATCCAACCTGGCCTTGAACACTGACAGGGATAAGGCACCCACTACATGTGGGTTTAAATTCTCAAATATCAAAACTGTTAATTCAATCAACATTCTGGGCTTTCAAATCTGTATTTCGGTAAGGTTTTTCTTGGAAAGGGAGACATGCATGAATTTTTTTGTTGTTGTTAGATGTGTTCCTTAGTGGAGTCTCCCCCGTTCAGAAATGCCCTCCAGTGGAGGGTGTCAGCAACACCCCTTTCAATTCTACAGGGCCAGGAGGGTGTAGCTTCAGCTCTGGCAGCCTGCAAGATCCTTAAAGAGATGTCTCGCCTGGAGACAGAGACCAAAGTAGCCTGTATAATGAAAGAGGCCAAGTATGAACAGCTTGCTGTTGGTAAGTAATGGCACCTTTTGAATGGCACAGAAAATTCAAGAAATAACTGCTGTTGGAAGGTAAGCAAATGAAAAAAAAATACTGTTTCAGTTGTAAAAGGTCAGCTGTCATGAATAATTTAACAGCCTTGAAGCACAGGCAGTCCCAAACATTCAGATACCACAGGACTTTAAATCCAATCATTTTGGAAAAATCAGTGTTCCAAGACTAGCCCCTGGGATGCATAAAAGAAATTACTCTCTACTGCTTGTTGGTGTTTTAAGTGTCTGATCTTAGTACAGTGCCGGGGAAGATAGAATTACCAAAACACTTCCAGTCTCACAGCAACCCAGTTTTCCTGCAATATCAAGCTTGCTCTGTAAGGGCCACTAGAGCAACAAGTTTTGAGGTTTGTCATTGCTGCTAAAAATAAATTGAGATTACCTCACCCAGAAGAGGGCTAACTGCACTGCAAGCTGCAGTGAGGCTCAGACTGATTTTGCAGCAGACAAGCTGCCCCTCCCTACAGCAGTAAGCATCCAGACATCTGCAATGCCAGAGGCACCGAGCCCTCTCCACTTTTCGTGATTTAGAAACAGATGTCTGCACACAAACTTCTCTGCTGAACTAACTTCAGTCCGGGGTAGAATTGATGTGAAGAGAGGGTTTTAAAATACGCCACACATTGAAACAAATGCAGAGGCTTCTCTCCCCTTAAAGCTTGTATATCAAGCAGCTCTTGCAGGTGTTGCTACATTATTTATATACAGATCACATTTTCCCTTCTTGACACAGGGCCATTATTATTTGCAAAAAATAAAAACCACATTCTTATATAATCACAGAACTCAAGTAATTTAGTCATGGAATTACAGGGCCTAATCCAATACATAGAAGTCTGCTCCCTGACTTTGATAAGTATTAGATCAGATCCTCAATTTTAATTTCTGGCCTGGATAATGCTGTCAATATTACATAAAGCAAACATTCTTTATGAATGATAAATAGCACATCAACTACAAAAGATGTCTGTATATCAGCTTATTTTAAGTGCACTTGGTCTTTTCTCCAACCCTCACAGTGTAACAATTTGTAGGCTGGCTTAGGAAAGGTATTGAGATAATCAAGTGAATTGGTAGAATGAAACAGATACAAGAAGTCAGATCTTGTCTATTGAGAAAATCTTGATTTTTTTTTTTTTTGGACTGTTTATCCTGGTTTCTAAGCTCTAGGACTAGTTGCTCTGGAAACAATTATGCCACAACACCCTATCAAGTCTAATATTATTTTATGTTAAATAGCTCTGTCTTAAAACCAAGGATTTGTTGTCTACAAGCCAAAGCTGCGCTGCTCCTTTTGTTTAGTCAGGAGAGTGGAGACAGCATGGCAACTCATCCTTCAAAGTATAAGAGGATCATCCAAGAGATAGAGTTTTGCTTGATATTATCTAAAGCTCCAAATGAGGTAGTTTCAGATGAGGGACTATAAGAAATACTGACATGTTTCCAAGAAGTTGCTTATGCTGTCTGTAGAAGAAAGAAAAATTTCTTCTCAGATCAATCAACAAAATGAAAAAAAGAAGAAGGAAAAAAAAAAGTAACACCAAACCTGTCAGAGGCCCCACCCTGCAAAAGGAGCATGCAGATAGAAAGAGGTAAAAGGAAGGCTACTGAGACATTTATCCACTTTTTCTGCAAATGGTGGCAATTTTAAAATTACAGTGATTTTTTTTTTCACCAAGACAAATCTGTTTCGTCTGCCCTCTGCCCCAATACATATACATACATGCATAAAGCCAGAGTCAGATTTTCTTGTGTCCAGCATCATTCCTCTCTCCCTCCCACCTCCTCTTAGGTCTCTCAGGCTCTTTTCAGTTACTTCAGCTTTGCAGAAGTCTCTGGTGTAGCAAGGAGCATCTGGCAGTGCTCAGGGTTTGCTGCCACTATGCTGCATCCTAAACACATCACCCTCTTGCCTTACATTATTCTTTTTCTTTTAAATTACAATATCTGTTTGTCTATGACTCCTTCATTTGGCAGAACTGTTTAGTGAATGCTACCACAACAGTGAGGAGAGAGCATTTGCTCTGTTGGTGAGGAAAAATCAGTACTGGAGCAAAACCACTTGCCTTCAGCTGGCTACAGAAGCAGATGCAAAGTCTTTCTTTGCACATGATGGTGTCCAGGTAAGTTTTACATGCTCATGGAGCCTTAAGTTGGACACAAGATAGCACAGTAACTGAACAACACTATGAAATATATATCCCTAAGAGCCACCCTTCGGAGAACAGTCTCCTCTCTCCTTAGCACGGTACAAAGAGGACATTATACCATGTCCTTGCCAAAGTTACACAGTTCCCACCTTTCCCCAGACAGTTGGCCCACTGTCCTGGTTTGGACAGTAGGGGGCGTTGCCAATTGATGAGAGACATAATAGTGAAACAACAACACGGCAATTTATTAATTACAAAACTTTAACCTGACGATAACAGGCGAAAAGAAACAACCCCTTTGCTGCTCTGGACCAGCTGCTGGCCTGTGGAGGGAAAGGACGGAATGCTGCCTCATGGAGGGAGGTGATACAACAGGGTCCCCACTCCGGAGCTGCAGAAAAATAAAGAGAATGAAAGGAAACCCCGAGGGACCCCAAGGGGAAGAGATACCATTCCTTGGAGCTGCGTGCTCCTCAGCACTGCACTGCCTCTGCTGTTGGTCCAGCCATGTTGCTGCCCAGGCCAAGGGAGAGAGCCAAGAGGGCAAGAGATCAGAGCTGAGAGCCAGGAGCCAAAAGGGGAGCCAACAGGGAGCCAGGACAAAAGCTGAGCCAAAAAAAGGGGATGGAACTTCCGTGTATGCTCCTTTTATAATGCCCTGTTCTCGCATTTTCGCGGGCTCTTCTTCTCATGTGCGCTGCTTTTCTGTTGGTTGGCAGCTGGCCCTGGTGTCACATGGCACTGGGGCACTGCTTTCCCCTCTCCAGGATCCACCATGTGGCAAACATGGCGATTCCCACCAAAAATGCCCATGGCAGGTGCTGCTCCCATCGTCAGCCACCACTGCCAGTGCTGCGAGGACCCCCGGGTCAGCCTGGGGCACCACCCATGGGAGACTCTCCTAGACGCGGCCCCGGGTGGCTGGCACCACACCTGGCAGAGCCACCTCTAGTAGTGTGGCCCAAGCAAGGAGCTGCAGGAGCAGTGCTTGTGGCGGCGGCGGCTCCTGCAGGATGTTCGCTGCCACAAGATCACCCACACCACTGTCAGCAGCCAGCTCCACGTGCTGGGGCAGCACCTCCCAACTGTGGATCCCACCATCACTCTCATCGGCAGCATATTCAGGCGCGGGAAGCCAGTGGCCAGGCTTCATGCTGCTCTGCCACCAGCCAGGGACCCAGAGGCACCTGGGTGCATTGCCCACGGGGCACCTGCCAGCCTGGAGCTCACCCCCCTCACCCGCTTGGCACTGGGTGCTGCCTCCCAAGCGAGCACCGCCTTGCCCACTGTGACGCCATTTCCATCCAGCAATAGCACGGACTGCAGTGGCAGCAGGGAGCCAGCGGATGCAGTCCACTGGCATTCTGGGACCGGGAGCGGCCAGGGCCCCCGCGCCACGCTGCGCCCCCATTGGCCTCATGGGTGAGGACCAGCAGGCGCTTGTAATGCACCGATCCAACAGACTAGAGTGGCTGCGCTTGCAGCCGCTGGCGAGCACCGCCCTGCCACCGCTGCTCAGCCCCTCCTGCCACTGCCACCACCTTCACTGGCAGTGTGAGTGGGAGTCAGTGTGGCAGCTGGTTCGCTGCCCAAGCTCCGGGCCAGGTGGGGTGGCATGGGAGTTGTGGAGTGGCCGGGGACCTCTGCGCTGCACCACTGGGGCCCTCATGCTCTGCCACCCCCTGGCTGGGGCTGGCAGTGAGCGCACGTTGGCCAGCCGGGCACCAATGCAGCAGACCCAGCAGCATACTGCAAACCGCCAGGATCCATCTGCTTCACTTTCTTGCAAGAACAAAAATGTTTTTTAAAACAACTTCCCTCCTCCGTTCCTGGCCAACCTACACCTCTTCCCTAACCCACAACATTAAGACCAGTGTGCTGATAAGGTTTAGCCCTTAATCTATCATGTGCCTTTTGCTTTTTATTCCTTCCTTGCTCACAGAGAAGCATCAGAAAAGCACTGTAAATCTGCCTGGGGCCTGATGAAGGTGCTCCAAGATATGAGGTAACTCATTGTTCAGATTCAAGAAAGAGGTCACTGAAAAAAAGTTAAATCAAATTACTATTCATCTTTGCTCTCACAATCTGAGTTCTCTGTATGTACAAAAAGCCAAATTAAGAGTGATGCTGGTTTTAGTTTCCAGTGCTTGACTTGTGTTTTCTTAGGACTACAAATGTTGCTTAATTCCATGTGACTTGCTGTTCTTTCCACTAGTCTCTTAATAACTCTTTGCATACTCAACATCTGCAGAAGGACATCCAGAGCATTTGCTCTGAAGGTGTGCCTGCCCTTGATGTTTCCAGACCATTCACTGTGTTTGGAGTCACAGAATATAGGTGCACTTCATCTGCAAGTACGGTTTTTTGATGTTAAAGCTATCTCTTGTTTTCTTGACTTTCAGGCCTTTCTGACAAAAATATGGTGGGGAGACATGTCTACAAGCACACAGATCCTGAAGTTAATCTGTGGTTTCTGGTGTCCTTTCCTAATCTACACAAATTTAATAGCATTCAGGTATAAATATCACTATTTCGGATGCAAGAGATAAATGATTAAAATAAACCATAAAAATATTCAGACTCAGAATTTCTCACCTAAGTTATCAAAACAGTAATATTGCCTGAGAATGTCAAAAGGACTGCACTGCTATTAACCAAATTAGTTTTCAATGGGGCCAAGCGATTTTTATGTCCTGTGCTAGTGCCTGTTCTCATACTTAAAGATCAATTCCAAGGTTTCATAGATCATTTCAATTTTGCACAGGCCACAGAAAAGCCTGTTGGAATTCTGTCAGCTCCAGTTTCTACACAGTGATGTTTAGAATATCTCCATGTGTAGTACTGTCTGCTTCTAGATTTGGAGATGCCTGGTTCAGACCTCTGTATCTTTTCAAGGAAAACAACCATCATAAGGCAGTATAACCAGCCACAAGCCTTGATAACCATAAGTCAAGCCTAAAAACACAGGACTGACATTAAATCAATTAATTTCAAATTAGTCATCTGCAGGCATAGCTTTGGAGTTTGTAGTTTTCAGTTTTTCGTCACAATGAAGATAACCAGAATCCTAGGTTTTCTTGAAAAAAACACATACATACAAAAAATCCACCCCAAAACCCAAGAAAACCAAACAAAATAAAAAATGGAAATGACAAAAGAGAAGCCAAGATGCTCAGATGACCATAAAAATCCAGGATCTCAACCTTTAAGAAAACCTCATAACATTTATAGAATCATACACAAATCATCAGAATTGGCACTATGGAATGACGTTACTATGAAACATGTTTCTTAACTGTTAAACTACATAAAAAGCAAGACGAAAACTTGCTTGGCACTGCTGACTTAAGACTTTCCTTCTGCCAGTATCACTAAAGCTGACCTTCTTGCCATACTGGCTGCCAAATTCACAAATTCATTTAATGTGATATTTTGGCAAAGTTTTCAGGGAAACGTTTAAATTATGACTCATAATTTAATTCATAATTCACTCAGTAATCCTTTCAAAATTTTCATTTTTTGGCCTCCTTTTCCTGTAAATGCAAGAATTGACATGTGTTCCTTACTGCTTCTGGCATTTCCCCCTAATTGCTACTAAGAGTAACTAGGAATGGAGAATTGGGCTATTGTCTTCTAAGGCTGACTGATTCTGCTCAAATCATAATTAATTTGAAGAAACTGAGCATCCTGCTCCATTTTTGTGAAGCATGACAATTATCACGTCTCTGAATCTTGTGGGTGACTTCAGCCTTCTCCTTAAAAACAAGCAGAATTTGTAAAGGTAAGGATTATGGATTATGTGATAGCTTCTCAATGGAGCAAGTCCAAGATCAGTACAAGCTAGCAGTTCTGTACCAATGCCAATTTAGTAGTGAAAAATGATTAAGCATCATCTTTCAACTAATGAGCTTATTTCATTACAGTGACGAAAAACAACCAAAGAATGAGCCCGAGACATTAAGAGAGTTGGATAGTTTGGATACAGAGAGGACTCTGTTTTTTTCCAAGGAAGAAGATAGGTAAGTTTAAAACCATTAGTTAAGATAACTTTAGTGGTAACAGTCAAAGACAAGGACACTTCTTGTGGACTAGTGCCCAGTTAATGATCTAAGGAGCAGCAGAAGGACCAAGATTATCATTACTCCTAAGAAAGTGCTGTGCCCTCTGATTACTGCTGTTGTTGCTCTCTAAAAGGAATATAGAAAATAAAAAGGAATGTAGTACTGCTTTAAGGAGACAACACTTAACATGTTCGGAGCAAGTAATTTCTACAGATCAAGGGATCTGCTTAATACCTTGGTGTCTCAGTCTGAGACAGCAAAAAGGGTTAATTAACCACAATTTTAGACAAGAGCTCATTAAAGGGAATGCAACGAGATTTATTAGGTTTTTAAAAAGAAAAAACAGGAAATATGGTATATATGTATGAAAGAAGTACCAGCTTCCCCACCTCCCCAGATCCCCAGACCTAAAACACTAACCCAACATGTGACCCAGGAAAACAAAACCGAAATAGCCTGGACCCCGCCACCCAAAAAAAGAAACAAGGGACCCTGTCCCCGAAACACAAAACTATTATTGAAAACAGTGACACCTTGGGAAAAAAAAGATCTCTGCTATGGAGCAAAATGCAGATGTCCTGCCGCTGTCACGAGCTCTTCGGAGTGATGCCAGGACGGAGAGACGCGGCAGGAGGCTGTCCTCAGTCGAGATGAGAAAATGAAAGGGGTTTCCACGCAGGGCACATGGATCACCCTCTGATACAGCAAATTAGTTCTCTCTGGACCCCAGCAGTAGCTGAGAAGACGAAGCTGCAGAACCACAGGAAACCTTAAAGCTCCCCCCAGGTCCCACTTTGTGCTGTTGTGACTCCCCAATAGCAAACAGCTCCAAGCTGCCAGTCTGATCAACCTTCTGCTGGTTGCGTCATCAATGTGGCAGCCTCCACACTGCACACATGGCTGGGAATCTCCACGGACAATGCAGCTCCCCTGGGCACTGGACCTGGCATGCAGCGAGAGCAGGGTCTCCGCTGCCGAGCAGGGATGTGCCTCGATCGCCAGGCAGAGGCAGCTCCGCACTCTGCAGAAGCAAGGTCCAGGGAGAGAGAGGGGAGAAGAAAAGAAACAATGAAAAGGGATTCAACACGGTCCCCCACATCACAGGTACTTCCTGGGCACTCAAACCATGACACTTAGGAATCAAATAGCATTTTCTGACATTCCCTTCAAGATGGCTGGTATACCTTGGATTTTAGGACCTTATCACATTACTGAGCGAGCAGAAAGGTGGTTCTCAGCAAAATCTTACGTTATTTGAGAGCATCACTGCATGCTTTCCTACAAAGGTAGGACACACAAACTGGACACACCAGTACCAGGGAATTTTAGATTAAGTCAGCTTCTCACCTTCATTTATATTTTAAAAGATGAGCCCTTATGAGTTAGAGGGAACACCACACAAATGGGTGACAAAGTACAAAGACTTTGTCAGATGCTAGTGGTCACCCAGAGATTTGTGATTCACAAATGAATCCCACCCTATACCTCTACCACACACTTGTTGCCAAAACCTGTGAGACCACAAAGACTTAAGTCAGGATAAATAGCTTTTGATTGGCACAAAGTCCTCTTAACAGCTAAATAGTGCTAAATAGACACTTGTATTTAGCTTTTCCATGATTGAAAGAGAACTTCAGAAATATGCGAACAATAGTAGAGAGGAAGCATCATCTGCAGTATCAACTCCTGGACCAAGTCAGAGTTATTAGGTTCTATTTTTACCTCTGGCATTTAACTGCTGGTATATTGAAGAAAATCATTAGTTCTTCTCTCTCCCTCCCTAACCTATAAAATAGGTGTAAAAGCATCTGCCTCTTGGGAGCTTTTTGTAAGCAATATCATAAAGCACTTCCATATCCTGAGTACAGCATGGTTTGGTCATTACATTGTGCGTTCCAATGGCTATTATCTTAGCAATTTCTTTTAACAAAGAGGCTCTCTCCCTCCCAGATCTATTTCAGCATCTTACAGTAAAACTGCAATTATCTGTTTATGGTATTAGCCTGTTACCATGGGAATGTATTTTATGATGTCATAAATTGAGAGGTAGTACAGAATCAGGCACATAGAAAAGATTTGCTATGAGGATAATTTTTTCCTTGTAACAAATGTATTTAATAATTAGCAAGACTGTCAGAGAAAATTAAAAAGAGTGAAGAATCATTGTTTATTTTCTGTGAGGTGAAATTGAAAGCATACCCTAATGTACACATCCTTTGTTGGAGATGACACCTCTCAGAGTCCGAATCACAAATTAAAGATCCAATAACATCCCTAGCTTACACAGGAGAGCATTATGTGTGAAAACAAATCCTCAAATTGCTATCAAATACAGGGAACTTTCATTTTCTGCACAGGATCATTTCCATTGCCAATAGATACCACTTCATTTTCAAAAACACAGAAAAACAACTGTAGATATACAGTTCCCTTTGGTTACCAAAATACTTGCATAATTCCACAATACTCAAAGACTACCTTGATACATAATTTATGAGATCAACTCTTTTTGCTAAAAAGCTTCTATATTTCTTTTTTTTTTTCTTTTTTGCAACTAACTCTAATTTAATCATAAAGGGCAAGATGCCAGTTGTGCAAAGAACTAAAGTATTCCTTTAGTAGTTCTATCAGACTTCAGCAAGGAGTCAAGAAAGATATGCTTAGTATGATCCAGCATTTTGAGACTGTCAAAAGTTTAACGTCACAACCAGAACCTCTGCATGAAAACATTGCAAAAAAACATAGAGCCAAAATAATTAAAAACTGACTCACAAACTACATTGGCCATTTTCTTATCTTTTCTATTATATAGGATGATAAAGAGCAATTAGCCCCCTTCCCCCACTTATTGTGTATTTGCAGTGCTTGCAGTACATGCAGGAACACAGTGAAGTTACAAATTAAAATTAATATCCCTAAACTAAAATATTCAGAATGTGCATTTAAGTTTGATGTGACTTTGCTTTTCAAAACCTTCTTTCTGATCTGGAATATTTCTGCTGTGGTAACATGATTGCTCTGACTTCTACAGCCTTCCTCTTTGCCACTCCCAGCATCTGCTTGTTACTATCTTACAAGAAGCTTTATATAGAATAATCTTGAGCCTATTCCCATGAACTTATTTTAGGAAATTGTCACCAAGCCTATATTTTTTTTTGTTTGCAGGGGAAATGCTAAAATGGAAAAACAGAACCCTTCTGAAAACACAGCGTGGGCAACATTCATGTTTATCCGGTGGAAAAAATTCTGGAGTGCCCCTGTAACTGTATTTATGGGGAATGTTATAATGTACTTTGCTTTTCTGTTTCTATTTACTTATGTCCTTTTACTGGACTTTAAACCGCCTCCACCTGAGGGTCCATCTGCTAAAGAAATTATACTATACTTCTGGGTTTTTACCCTTGTCTTGGAAGAGATCCGACAGGTAAATGACCTACATCACCTTATCAATAATACAGTAAAACTTGCAGCAATTTTTTTCAATAGATTGGCAAACTGTAAAATAACTGTACAAGCTTGAATATTTCAAGTGTCAGGTGCAATTTTGCACTGATGAACAATACAGAACTTACCTTACCCAAAACATCTCAGCTCTCTCTCCCAGAGAAAGCTCTTCCTCCCCCATATAAACCTATAGCTCCATCTGTTTTTCCATCCTACTCCAGCTTTAGCCAAGCAAAGTGAGCTGCCAACATTCAGATATTCTTCACTTTGTAAAGTCGTCCTCTGATTTCACTCCCAACAACTAGGTTCTCCCACCTCAAATAATTTATGTTGGAAGTTATATTCTACACCTGGAAACAGCAGACAACTCTACATCCTTTTAAGAGATTCTACCTGACTGGAGACTGTTTAAAAAACCTAACTAAATTAACTCAGATTATTTGCATTTTTCCTAAAATATTTCTCAACTCAAAACATTAGCAGATCTCTTTTGGGTTTGCTTTTCTTAAAAAAAAACCCGAACAACCAAATGAAACCACCAACCCCCCAAATCCCTTCTCCATTACTGTCCCAGTACTAGTTTTGGAATGTCCTTAGTTTAACAACTGACATGATGTGTTAACAATGGTGCTAGTGCACTGCCAACTGTGAATGCATAAAGCTCTTCTCTTTAGACAGAAAAAAAGCAGTATTCAATCTGGAAAGTATTCAATCTGGAAGAACCTGTAGATATTATTTAAGCAAAAGGAACAGGGAAGGCGATCCCAGTTTGCCAGAGGAGGATATGGAAAATACCTGGATCACAGAACATTTCATTATAAACCTGTAAAACATGAAGATTGCCAGGGTAAAGACCAATTAAGAAACCCAACTCCTTGCCTAGATAATCAAATGTTCCCTTACTGACAATTCCAGTACACATATACAAATCTGTTCATGCTGTTTAGACAACAATGTCTAGAAACTGAACTTGGCCTGGAAATTGTATTGTTTAACAACTTGAATGCTAACAAAATCATGGAATCATAGAATGATTTGGGTTGGATGTGACCTTAAAGATCATTGAGTTCAGAACCCCTCTGCCATAGGCAGGAACACCTTTCACTAGAGCAGGTTGCTCAAAGTCCCATTTAACTTGGCCTTGAAAACTTCCAGGGATGAGGCAGCCACAACTTCCCTAGGCAACCTGTTCTAGTACCTCACGAACCCTACAGTAAAGAATTTATGTAAAAATCTTAAATCGGGCCTCAAAAATTATGAAGATTAATACTACAAAAATAAAAATATATTTTTTCTTCTTTATCCGACTTCTGTAAACTGAGCTTATGTTTTTCCTTATTATGCTAGAAATTTGCTTCTGCCCTTTGCAATGAAAAAGGAAGGAGATATTATGTTAAAGCTCACTATGAAATAGTGAAACTAGAAACAGCAATGATTATTTATTTTTCAGAGTTTCTATACAGATGAAGACACAAATTTAATGAAAAAATTTAAATTGTATGTGGAGGATAACTGGAATAAATGTGATATGGTGGCCATCTTCCTCTTCATAATTGGGGTAACCTGCAGGTATGTATTTTTTTCCATGTAATGTGGTCACAATTAGCAGCAAGGGCTATGTAAATCAGATGACATCAGAGTCTGAGTCTCGCATGCACATGAGGATGGGCTGGGACACTTATTTTTACAAGCTTTGAAATATGTTTCTGCAGTAGGAGCCTCCAAAATTCTGTGGAAATCATGGAAGTTGCTCCAAAGACCGCAAAAAGACATATTGATATATTCAAATACATATACAAAAAAGCTCTGCTTTTTCTATTTGTTTTTTGAAATCCCTTTTGCTCAATGTATAACTATTTTTATTTTTTAATATATCTCATTCAAGCCAAGAGAGATAAAACAGTGTTCCTCCATATTTTGGCTATTTCTCATCAATGAACAGACATTATGTTAGGTTCCTCTTACAGGATTATACAACCACAGCACTGAAGCTCTGGCTTTTTCCTAAGCAGGCTGTGTCCAGAACCTGAGTGTTATATTTGAGAAAATACTTCTCAGCAATACTTGTTGAAATATTTCTGAGATAAATCTGATATTTAATTTCATGTGTTCTGCAGGATGCTGAACTCAAGTTTTCAAGCTGGCCGTACAATACTTGCTATTGATTTTATGGTGTTTACACTTCGACTTATACATATTTTTGCAATTCACAAACAACTTGGACCAAAGATCATAATTGTGGAAAGGATGGTAAGTGCACAGTCTCTCTCAGATAAATATCTGTGCCTTCTAAGAAATGGAGAGTAGGAAATCTTTTTAGAAAAGAAATCAGTTTCTAATCAATGTTTATTTTTAGATTTTTAAGGCATCATTTTGTATATTCCCTTATTTTGAGTATTGGATGCAATGTTTGAAATAGATCCTTCCAAAGAGTTCTGTGGTGTAGTAAGTTGGTCTGAATTTACTAATCCTTGTATTTTATACTTGTACTTTGTACTGGTACTTTATACTTATCCTAGGTACTTTATAAGTTATTAGATTTATCCTCAGATCTTGCAAATGAAGAGTAGAGAGTATTTTACTTACTCCTATTCCTTCTACTTCCTAAGCTGTGTGCAAAGGCACACAGGGCAAAGACTCAGAGAGATGACAGTCTATGTACAGAAGGGCCAGGCTTCCACTGAATGACTCTGCCCTGCCTCATGAAACACATTATCACTTTTTTGCAACAAGAGTGAAATAAAATCCATGAAAAAGTATAGTTAGAAATTTGCCACAGGAGTTATTCTTACTTGTACTTTTTAGCTCCAAATTACGATGAAAACATACTGGTACTTTGTGAGCATATCTTGGAAATGTTGATAAAATATTTTTATTTGTTACTACTTTTCTGCAGGAAATAACACATTTGGACTACAGTTACTGTGCTTGGGTATGCATTGGTATGTTAAAATAGCTTTTCATTTAGGCATGTTAATCCTCTAGGTCAATTAGCTCATGCTAACAGATTAATAGAACTCATCTAATTGTAAATGCTATTATAGAATCTACAAATATTTGATTTATTACTCACAGGAGAACTCAGTAAAAGCTCTACAGTCTAAATAAGCCTATACATTGAATAAACATAACTACCAAGCTATTTGAATTTGTCTACAAATGCGGTAACTGAAACTCTAACATGACATTTGGTTGAAGTAGTAAAAGGGTAAATGGCAAATAAATATTTGTCCCACATCATTACTAGCTTATGGCATACTTCTATTGTAAGAGAATAAGTCAGATCTACAGCTCCTAACTCTTCCTTTGCTGCATACCAAGCTAATCTATGGCCTTAAACAAGTACCTTGGTGTCTCTATTATGTTGGCTTCTTATGTCATAGAAGACAACACACAGATTGAGAAGATACAAATAAGAGCATAAACAGCAGCTTAGACAAAACGATAACATGGGACCTTTTATCTTCCCTCTATCCAAGCCAACACAATGGCTTTGGTAGTTCAACATTGAACTTTACATCAGGTCGAGGAACAGTGAAAGTTATTTCAGGAAATGAAACTCTCTTTAAAGGTTCATCAAGGGAGTTTCAAGAAAGATCATTTCCCTTACTTAAACAGAGAATCAATCCAAGATTGTCTCTTACTGTTTTTCTCCTTTATAACCTTGCTATAGAATTGCTGAAACAAGTCTGGTAACTGCTAAGATGACAGAGCAATGCCAGAATAATGCTTGTTCCCAGAGAACTGCAGATTGGGAAAAAAAAAATAAATTCCAGACCTGCCACCACGGTCACATCACTATGATACGGTTACAGTTCTGCAGCATTGCTAAATTTTAACTCATCCAGAAAACAAAACAGATTCATGAAAGTCAGAGATACATCAATTCTGTCTTGCCTGGTTTAGAGACAATGTTGCTTATTAGAACTCCAAGTAACATCATGGAGGTCTGAAATGCCTATGCTTTTGGTTAACTGTACAATCGAATAATCTAATTTAAAAGAATCTACAGTCCCTAATGAACTCTGTCAGATTAGATGGGAAGAGGATGAAGTGTTCCTCTTCCACCAGGGAAAAATTGCACTTGAAATGCATATTAGTTTTTTTTTTAAGTAAGTGTTTTAGGATTCAATTACTTCTGCTTCTGTAGAGAAACACAATGTTTAAAAGCAGGAAGATCTGAAAACAATCCTTTAGATGCATCACTTAGCTTGAAAACTGAAAAAAGAAGCAACCTGATGCTTGCAGCCTTCACTGTCTGCTTTATCAGTGTATCAGTATTTATCAGTGAGCACTGACTGTTCTCTGCAGCAGCAGAACTCTTGTAATTCACAGTTAAGCAGTCTATGGTACTGAGATATTGCACAGAAAATGTGCATTTAGAGATACAATGAGATTCACTTAAAAGATAAAATGTGTTTGATTTTTAAATGTTAAACAATTAAAAAGCAAGGTTTCAGTTTAAAACATGCCTTTATCTAAATGAGCTGTCAAAGAAAAATGCTTATTACAGGCCAAGAACAATATGACAGCAGGGTCAGGAGAGGAATTCTGTGCCTGGCACTGTATCATATTCCAACTCCTTTAACCCAAAAAGCTTGTAAAGAAACAGAATTATTTAGACTGTATTCATACAGAAAGACTACTGTTCTTTGCCTACGGTATCACAATCACTGCTACTTTTCTCCCCACCCCCTCTATTTTTTAGATGAAGGATGTTTTCTTCTTTCTGTTTTTCTTGAGTGTGTGGCTCATTGCCTATGGTGTGACAACTCAAGCTCTACTTCATCCCAATGACAGCCGAGTGGAATGGATATTCAGGAGGGTGCTTTATCGCCCCTACCTTCAGATATTTGGCCAGATTCCACTGGATGAAATAGACAGTAAGGAAATTTCTTTTCCCCTAACTTGGCCTTTTAACATGCACACTTCTGATTAGAGCATGGAATTCTTTCCAAGTATGGTCTTTTTTTTTCTTTTTAATCTTTGTTTCACAGGCCAAAGCTTTCACTCTACAATGACATAAGTAGTGTATTTGCAAAGAGATAATGTGCATTGTGGAATTACGATAGAGCATAAAGGCACGCCCTATTTAGACAAGCTCTCTGAAATATTCATACAAGGATTGCAGTTTTAAAGGCTGGCATACCTTTTTTCACTTTGAGCCATTTCCGTTCAGTTTAACCTA
>VYZS01041032.1:1977-17155 GCA_013400695.1 Neodrepanis coruscans | reverse complement strand
GGGAGGCAGGTGGCCTGGTGGTTACCTGCAGCTATTCCCCAAGGTCCGAAGACCACATCTTTTCCTCTTTCAGCACTAAATCCCTCCTTGGGCTAACAGGAAGGGGAGGGAGGGGGTTTTTCTAATTTTCTTGAGTTTTTCCTTCACTCAAAGCCGGGCAGAAGCTCTCGCTGCTAAGGGATTTCTCAGACCAGCCCCATGCTTCCTTCTAATTATTCCGGAGTCTCTCGGGGGGCCCAGAGAGAGACAAGCACTATCTCCAGAGTGTCCTCACCTCAGAGACGGGCCCTGGGAAACTTAATTTGTTTGTCTGTTTGCACTTTAATTGTCGGGTTTTCGTGTGTATGCGAAATAAACTGTGATATTTGTGTGTTTTCTTCATTTTGGGGTGTGTTTGTGACTTCTCTCAGAGTCCCTAGTCCAAAAATCGCTGAATTTGTGGTAAAACCACCACTATATTCGACACCTGTAGCAATGTGTTTTCGCTGTAATTTTTTATCCTTTTTCCTAATTTTGCTGACTAGGACAGAATGTGATCTCAGACTTTCAGTGAGATTTGCTTAAATCTAGTAAATTGTGGATTAAAACAAATTTTTCATTTGCATAGTTCCGTGTTATTGTTTCCTGTTAATAAAAGTTTATTTAAAGCCTATTCTGTAAACTTTTATTTTTTACCCAGTGTGCAGCTGAAAAAGAGTAGGCTAAATAATCCAGTCTTCAGACACATAGAATCACATGACCAGGAGCTTGACTGTTTCAGTCACATTTTACTCCCTTCGTTTCAGCTGAACTCTCATTCACTTGAAATTGAAGTTTTGACTAAGGACTAGAATATTTAATCTGTATGTCAAATGGTGGGAAAAAGTATGATATTTTCCCTGCCATTTCAACAGCTTTAGCTGTAGATATATTTCGATGTCCTCCATTATCACCAGGATAGATTTTTTTTCTTTATTATTATTTTCTTACCAGGATTTTTTTACTGATAACTTTTGATCAAGCTTGTATAATAGAGTCCTCATGCATTATAAACTGTGTTGAATATTCTGATAACTTTCAGAGGCCTAATTTTTCATATTCAGCAAGCTTTGAAGTCTTTCAGAGATAAGCAAATAGTCATTGAAACTTTTCATGTTGTAAATATTGCTGCAAGGACAGTCCATAAATTCAGTTCTCTGATCAATAGTAACAGGATACAATATTCCTACAGCTTATTTCAGCAAGGTGCTTATTTAGGTAGCTTTGGTAGAACCTGGTAAGTCATTGGATATAGAACTAGCTTTCCAATTATTTAAATATATAATAATATCAAACCCAGATATAAATGTTTCATAACATCTGCTTTACAGGGATAACATCTCACATCAGACTTTGGTACATATCTTGTTTAGATGCTGCTACAGAGGGTTTGCGAAATAGTTATTTTCACAGCTCGAGAAACCTCAGAAATTGTGGGTTTTGCTGTTTCTTAGTGTGATAATACTTACAACATAACCAATCTCATCTTTTTGCCTGCAAAACTAAATATGTGTCAACTGATGTGTTAGTTTATCTTTAACTGCTAACAAATTAGTTAAAAATAAATCGTATAAATGATGTCTCACTTTAGCTACACGTATAGGCACAGTGACTTTATTTAACCTGATATAATTGACTGCACATTTCTAAGAAATATATAATTTCAAGTTCTTCAATTACTATGAAACATTATCTTTGAAGATCTCAGCCTGAAAGCTATGATTTTTTTCAGAAATGTTTAAGCAAGCAACTTTTATCTTTGCTTATCAGCACTGAAACACATATCTTAAAAATACATACACACAGATAACACTTTGCTCACTATTTTTCCTGTGTTGATAAGAAAGGAAAGCAAATTTGGTGGGATTTAGATTCATATTGGAAAAGCCAAACAGAACCAATGAAAAAAAAGCCATGTTAGTATGTAATAAGACTGTGAAAATAACACTGCCAAATTCACTTCATGAATATGGACAACCAAACCAGGGGCTAAGATTTTCTTTTTGTTATGTTCAGTTAAAGACATACGGCCAAATTGGACAGTTATAGGCTTTAAAACCTCTCCTTCTGCATATAATAAGTAGACAACACACGAAGACTTAGAAAGTCTCATTTTATTGCTGCTTTTGAACAATTTTTGAAGACTTAAATGATCAACCATACCTTATTGATATCTTACCAAGCTCCTCATTTCAGCAAGTTTATTTTTCACTCGATTTTTACCTCTTGAATGGAAATTGGTTCCCATCCACGTTCATTTCAGATTTCACTTTTCAACAAACTTCAGACAAAATACCCGATCCTTCTCTGAGACTAAAGCTAAAAAAAGCCAGGGTCTTCATAGACTAAATTCTTTCTAATAATTTTTCCATAGAAGAGATTAAGTGGATCAAAAGAGGCTGAAATTTGCTGTCTTCCAGTACAATGTGCTATTTTCTGATCTACTAAAAAGTCTTAGTCAAAGCATAAGTTTACAGTTTGCACAGAGTCACTATACGAATGTTAGGGCTTGTAGTTAAAACCTCCATTATTCCAGAGTGAGACAAAGTTGATTTATTACTAGATGCTACAGTTTTAGTATTCATTTTGCCAGTGTTGTCTATCCTTTTATTTTGGTATATTTTTTCAATATTTGTATCAAAACCATCCACACATATGTGAGTGATCCTTTTTTTATTAGTAGATCTCTCCATTGTAAAGGAAACATAATAATATAAACATTAATGTCGCAAAATACCTCTGAGTTTGCACGTGTGTCTTGAGATCAGGCCATTTCTGATTTTTTGTATTTCAAGTTGACTATTAGTTGAGCCCTGCAGGTACTAGCACAGAATGAAAAATCACAGAGCAATAATGTAAAGTGTAGTTTACATATTAACAAATATTTTTTAAGACCTCTGTTGGTTATTCCAAGTTAATTTTCATCAAAACTATATTAGGGAATGTTTTTGCTGAATAATATCATGCACAAGAAACTATTCTGTTGTGGCTTTTTACCTTTGTTGTACATCTACTGGCATCTTTCCATTTCACAACAGTGTTTCTGGAATTTCAGGAAGGTATCACATACAAACCCACATTCCTTTATTCAAAAAGCTCTGAAACCCCTTCATTTATATTTTGGTGTCTGACAACATACCTATGTCATATTGGCCAAACAACTGTTTTCTTAGTAAACAGCAGGACAATTAAATGTCAATTTATTTTCAAATGGCAACTCTCATTGTGCTTAACCCATCTCCCATTAAAAAAATATGGTTAAGTAGTAAGAATAACAAAATAATAAGAGACTCTGAAAAATACTTTCTTTTTCCCATAGACAAAAATCTGTCATCAGTAGTAAATATCATAGAAAGTTGGATATTTTTCAGTTAATTGTTGTTTAGATGGTTGATATTTTGGTTGATAGTTGAATTTTTTGTGTGAATCAAACTCTTTCAAGAATGTCGAACAGATGAGTTTAGAGCAAAATTTGATATTAAAATAAGAGAATGCTATATGAGAATAATATATTCATCAATGATGACTCATGTTCTTTTTTTTACTTGGTTAAATTATACTAGGATCTTTTAAGTTGGATGATTTTTCTAAATTCCTGTGTAATTTCTTCTCAATCCCTTTTGATAATGATCTGTAAAAACAGTAAGATATCTAACATGTTCAAGAGTGAATACAAGTAAAGGCACAATATACTAAACATACAGTATAAATGTAAGATATTTATAAATATATATAAATTCCTATATAAATGTATAAGCATTACAAAAATATACTTTCCCTGAAGTAAGCATCCAAATCACAGAGCTGGTACTGTTCTGTATAATGTGTCTGTCATATCATAAAATGAGAGACATATAACGAGAAAAAAAATTAAATGCTTTATGTTATTCAAGTTTCACAAATATTTCTAGTTTAAAAAGAAAAAAAAAGGAAAAAAAAGAAAAAATGACAGAAAGCTGGAAAATGTGTGAAAAAATACATTTTTAAAAAAATATATCTATAATTTATGTAAACTTGCCTTCACTTGAGAAATAAAGTAGAGCTTCGTACATTTACACTGAAAAGAGAATTGATACAAAGTTTTGTTCTCTTGGTTAGGATAGAAATTGACCTTTGATGACTGAGACAAAAAATTATTGCCTAACTTATTTACTGCTACTAGTCTTCCACCCTTGTTAATTGCCTTGTCTAGTAGGGGGCGCTACTGAACAATGAGGGATGTAATAGAAAGACAACAACTTTATTAACTATGGGGAATAAAACCTAGAAACCACTATAAGCATCAACCAGTTACAAGCAATAACCTCACAATAATAACCACAAGAAAAAAACAAACTATGTTGCTCTGAGCTGACTGGTGGACTGTGGAGCAAGGGGAAGGAAGGAAAGCTGCCATGAGGATAGCACTGATCCCACTCTGGAGCTCCTGAAAAAAATGACAGTGAAAAGAACCCCAAGGGACCCAAGGGGGAGAGATACCATGACTGTCGCTGCCACGTGATTTGTCTGCTGGCACTGCCCAAGCTCTGGTGATGCCACACTGCTGCCCACGCTGAAGGAGAGAGCCACGATGATGCCGCGCTGCTGCTCGCACTGAGCGAGCTGAGAGAAAAGGGAGACGTGCTTCTACCAGCGCCAAGGGGAGCCAGAAAGAGGGAGCAAGGGGAAATTCCATCCCTGCTGACTGTCCTTGGGTTTTCTCATGGCACCTTTCCAGGGCACACCACCTCTCCATCAGATGGCAGAACTGGGCACTTCCCCCTCTCCAAGACTTCACCACAAGGCAACATGGCAGCATTCCTGACAAAACGCTCACGGCTGCACTCACTGGGAGAAGGGGCCACTGCTGCTGCCCTGCTAACACCTTGGGGCACCTGGGGACCCAGGGGCTGCTAGTGGCACCACCTGTAGGGGCACTCACTACCTGCCAAGAGAAGTCGCTGCCGTGCACCTTCCTAGCAGCGTGGGGGTCTGCTGGAGCAGCCACCAGGCCCCCACGAGAGGGGCTGCCACCATGCCCACCTGCCAGTACTGTGGGGCCACAAGCAGCACTGCCCCACCGCTGCTACCATCATGCCCAAGCTGCACGGTGTCCAGCAACAGCATGGTCCCAGAGGTGGGGAGCCAGCAGGGGCCAGTGCAGCATGCTCTGAGCTCCTGTCACCACTGCTTACCCAGGGCCATGGCCATGAGGTGCAGAGCGGCCGCCAGAGAACATCACCTGACAGATGAGTGTGTGTGCTCAGACGCCACGTCTGCTGGGGGCCCACGTTCCATGGCTGCCGACCCCAGCTTGAGCCACGGGCAGGTTCAAGGAGCAGGAGCTGCCCCCAGCCCTGGCCCACCACACTACAGTGGCGAGAGTGGGTTGCACTGGTCCCACGTGTGGCTCTGCCATGCCCCGCACTCACGGCCCGCTCTGAGGCCATGCGTGGCCGGGGGAGCCTGTGCTACACCACCATTCAGCAGCCACTTCGGATGGGAGCAGACCCACCTGCACACTGCCAGCCACTGGGGTCCATCCATTTTGCCTGCCCTGTTCTTTCATGAAAACACAAAAATATTTTAAAAGACCCCCTCCCACATTTCCCCAGCTAACCTACGCACCCTCCCTTACCCACAACATTAATTCACAGAATCACAGCATATGCCGGCTTGGAAGGGACCCACAAGGACCATCAAGTCCAACTCCTCGCAGAGGGATATATCTTCTTTGACATTTCTTTTCTGGTTAACATACCTGTAGAAGACCTCCTTGCTATTTGTTGGATCCCTTACCAAGTTCAGTTCCAGGTTCATCTTGGTCTTCCTTGCCCCATCTCTACACAATCAAACTTCATCTCTATACTTTTCTCAGGTTACTTTCTTTTTAACCACTGTCTGTGCATTTGCTTCTTTCTCTTTAGTTTGACCAGCAGATTTCTGCTCAGCCATGCCAATCTCTTGCATTCCTTGCCCTATTTCTTGCTCGGGATTACTAGCTCTTGCACTCTATGGTAAACTTCCTCAAAGATCTGCCAGCTCTGTTCTGCTCACTTGTCCCTGACAGCAGTCTCCCCAGCAATCCTTCTGACTATCTCCTAGAAGAGGTGAAAGTTTGCTTTCCTAAGGTTTGGGGGCCTGACTTTATTCCTTACTCAACCCATATCCCTCAGGACTACAAATTCCACCAATGCATGATCACTGTAGCCCAGGCACCCTCCAATCCATCAAATCCAGTATTGAATTCACGGTGGTAGGGTTGTCTATTACCCAGCTTAGGAAGTCATCCTCCATGCATTCCAGGAGTCTCCTGGATTGCCTACAGCTCACTGTGCTGCTTTCCTAGCAGATGTCAGTGTGGTTGAAGTCTGTCAGCAGGATAAGAGCCTATGAGTCAATAGGTTCTTCTTGATCAAGGACCTGTAGTAGACATCAACCATGAGGTTCCTTTTATTGCCTCAGTCTCTGACTGTAACCCACAGACTTTTGACATCCTCATGGCTGTTCTTCAGAGACAACTCTTCATGCTCAATCTACCTCTTGATGCACAGAGCAACACCTCAGTCCCTCCTTCCTCCCCTGTCTTGTCTGAACAATGCGTAGCTATCAATAGTCTCACTCCAGTCATGGGATTAGTCCCACCAAGTTTCAGCACCACCAACAAGGTCATGTCCACAGTTAAATTCTTCCTGCTATTGTGTCCTGCACAGTTCCATTACTTTGATATGAGACATATTGTACATATTTATTACCAAAAAGAAAATCTGATCATTACTGAACTCATTAATCAACACCCTATCATAAATCAAAAATGTGAAACTAAATTATCAGGTCTTATGATGATGGTTTTGATGATGGTCTTATGATGACTCTAGAAATATATATTGTTGGTTGTTTATCACTTAGGTATAACTCGTGAGGGTTTTTTTTCAAAATTAATTTATAGCAATTTTTAGGATAACATAGGAGTAGAAACTAAGGAAGGAAATGAGCATTTCTGTTCTACAGTTTTCTTTATTTCCCAAAAATGTATGTTATGTCCTGTTAGCTGAAAACAAGAATTTAAATACTGAGGCAGTTTCATTGTCAATATCTTCTTATAATTCACCCCTTCTTGCCACACTATCTAACTTCCAGTTTCATCCCACAGCTGCATCAAGTAGTTGATTTTTCAGTTCACAGAGGAAGTGGCATTTGTTCCAACCAGAGTGGCAATAATAGTTTAGAAATATGCATTCAGGTTTTTTCCAGCTGAGAGAGGAGCACATCGAAATGTTCCTCACTGTTTTCTTCCTTGAGAGAGCAAAATCTAGACAGTATTCATGGATACTGAACATGGGGAAAAAATGTAGATCATAATTTCTTATTGGTCTAACAAATTAGCAAGTGGTGGGGGGGATCAGTTAATTTCTACTCTACTGTCATTGAACTTCTGTTGTCTTTCTTTATTTGTTTCTGTAGAATTCTGTAGAATTTCTGGTCATGTCAGATCATGTACTCTTTAAGTTTTCTCAAAGTACTGTTTTCACACTGCATTTCAAATCTTTATTGAAATATTGGTCTAAAAGTTTAAATTCTTAGAAGAATTTTGCACATTATAGTGAAGGTTCCAAAATTCTAAGCATTGTTTTTTTTTCAAATTTGAGTCTGTCCACCTTATAAGACATCATGGGAGCACTAGCACGTTTAATCTCACTTCTATATCAAATACCACAATTCTGATTCAGGCCCAGTGGGGTGGCCTCAGTTAAATTATTTTTGATTTAAAATGCATCTGACCTCAGAATATGACTCAAAATATTTATAAATAGATATTAAAATAAAGTTCACCTATCTCCATCTAGCTGAAATAATATAAAAGCAATAAAGCAGAACATTCATGTCATCAACTTCAATTTTATTCTGAAATATTTCTGGATTTTATAATGCATAAATTCACAGCTTCTTTGTAGAGGATTTTTGTTGGTTTTGTGGGGGGGGTTAATTGTTTGTGTGTACGTGCATGTGATATGTCCTTATAATACGCAAAAGGTCTTAGGTTTGCCTTTAACCTATGAATAGCATCTCAGATATCTCCAATTCATTTGTTCTCCTTTGCAACTTAGAGCATCATTACTGAAGTTCATAAAGAAATAGGGAATATTGTAAGATGTATGGCAGTCTTTACTAGAATAGTTTATTGACAGTTTATGTCTTTTATCTGTAAGGCATGCTCAGATTTTATGTCTGTCAACTTCAGAAGGTAAAAGGGATGTGGAAGAGAATTATATGCTCCTTGTGTTTTCTTGGGAACCTTGAGCATACAGATTAACTAGATGTGCCACATATATACTTACTCTGGTAAACTAAATGCAAGGGTTCTGCCTCTTGCTTCATCTTCTCTTCTCTGTTTCTTTTCTCATTCTCTTGTTCTATGAAATGAAGCACCTACAGAATGACTTCCTGACTTTTTCCAAAACCTAGAAAAAAGGACAGCTCTGATGTAAATATATATATATATATATATATATATATATGCATGCGTGTGCATGTATGTACGTATATCACCAAGGAATATATGCACATTTCTGTTGGCTATAGAGATTAACCTTTTTGTCCACTTCTTCGGCAATATTCAGTATTATACAACATTCTGATTCATTTAAGCACCATTAAATTCCCAGTAAATCAAAGGGCATATTTCCCCCTGGTTCACAAACTGCATAGGCAATTCCTCAGTTCTTCTAAAACCTGTTTTGGACATGGAAATGAGCAGGTCTGAAGACAACGTCAGTTCAGATTCAGTCTGCTTTCTTTGAGCTAAAAAATACAGCCTTTGCATTGTAGAACTCACTGACAAGGTTTAAAAATACGCTCCTGAACAGAAATTTTGGTATCCCTCTGCTTATATCCCCAATTGTGCTGTAATATAATGCACTTTAACAAAATTCACAGAAATGTTCTATGATTGTATGTTGGAAAATTCAAACAGACTGGCTCTGCCATCTGCTANGTAGAAACTAAGGAAGGAAATGAGCATTTCTGTTCTACAGTTTTCTTTATTTCCCAAAAATGTATGTTATGTCCTGTTAGCTGAAAACAAGAATTTAAATACTGAGGCAGTTTCATTGTCAATATCTTCTTATAATTCACCCCTTCTTGCCACACTATCTAACTTCCAGTTTCATCCCACAGCTGCATCAAGTAGTTGATTTTTCAGTTCACAGAGGAAGTGGCATTTGTTCCAACCAGAGTGGCAATAATAGTTTAGAAATATGCATTCAGGTTTTTTCCAGCTGAGAGAGGAGCACATCGAAATGTTCCTCACTGTTTTCTTCCTTGAGAGAGCAAAATCTAGACAGTATTCATGGATACTGAACATGGGGAAAAAATGTAGATCATAATTTCTTATTGGTCTAACAAATTAGCAAGTGGTGGGGGGGATCAGTTAATTTCTACTCTACTGTCATTGAACTTCTGTTGTCTTTCTTTATTTGTTTCTGTAGAATTCTGTAGAATTTCTGGTCATGTCAGATCATGTACTCTTTAAGTTTTCTCAAAGTACTGTTTTCACACTGCATTTCAAATCTTTATTGAAATATTGGTCTAAAAGTTTAAATTCTTAGAAGAATTTTGCACATTATAGTGAAGGTTCCAAAATTCTAAGCATTGTTTTTTTTTCAAATTTGAGTCTGTCCACCTTATAAGACATCATGGGAGCACTAGCACGTTTAATCTCACTTCTATATCAAATACCACAATTCTGATTCAGGCCCAGTGGGGTGGCCTCAGTTAAATTATTTTTGATTTAAAATGCATCTGACCTCAGAATATGACTCAAAATATTTATAAATAGATATTAAAATAAAGTTCACCTATCTCCATCTAGCTGAAATAATATAAAAGCAATAAAGCAGAACATTCATGTCATCAACTTCAATTTTATTCTGAAATATTTCTGGATTTTATAATGCATAAATTCACAGCTTCTTTGTAGAGGATTTTTGTTGGTTTTGTGGGGGGGGTTAATTGTTTGTGTGTACGTGCATGTGATATGTCCTTATAATACGCAAAAGGTCTTAGGTTTGCCTTTAACCTATGAATAGCATCTCAGATATCTCCAATTCATTTGTTCTCCTTTGCAACTTAGAGCATCATTACTGAAGTTCATAAAGAAATTGGGAATATTGTAAGATGTATGGCAGTCTTTACTAGAATAGTTTATTGACAGTTTATGTCTTTTATCTGTAAGGCATGCTCAGATTTTATGTCTGTCAACTTCAGAAGGTAAAAGGGATGTGGAAGAGAATTATATGCTCCTTGTGTTTTCTTGGGAACCTTGAGCATACAGATTAACTAGATGTGCCACATATATACTTACTCTGGTAAACTAAATGCAAGGGTTCTGCCTCTTGCTTCATCTTCTCTTCTCTGTTTCTTTTCTCATTCTCTTGTTCTATGAAATGAAGCACCTACAGAATGACTTCCTGACTTTTTCCAAAACCTAGAAAAAAGGACAGCTCTGATGTAAATATATATATATATATATATATATATATATGCATGCGTGTGCATGTATGTACGTATATCACCAAGGAATATATGCACATTTCTGTTGGCTATAGAGATTAACCTTTTTGTCCACTTCTTCGGCAATATTCAGTATTATACAGCATTCTGATTCATTTAAGCACCATTAAATTCCCAGTAAATCAAAGGGCATATTTCCCCCTGGTTCACAAACTGCATAGGCAATTCCTCAGTTCTTCTAAAACCTGTTTTGGACATGGAAATGAGCAGGTCTGAAGACAACGTCAGTTCAGATTCAGTCTGCTTTCTTTGAGCTAAAAAATACAGCCTTTGCATTGTAGAACTCACTGACAAGGTTTAAAAATACGCTCCTGAACAGAAATTTTGGTATCCCTCTGCTTATATCCCCAATTGTGCTGTAATATAATGCACTTTAACAAAATTCACAGAAATGTTCTATGATTGTATGTTGGAAAATTCAAACAGACTGGCTCTGCCATCTGCTACTTCTGATAAGAGACTCATCTGTCTGTTGAGTAGGTAGTGGAGACACTGCTGAAAAAAAAAGATGATAATGAACCACTGAAAACATGCTGTATCTCACAGTTACTTGTGGACATGCATCACTTAATTGGGGGTCAAACCGATGTTATTAAGTATTTAGAATGCATTTTGAATTCAATTTGAATTAAATATATGCAAAACATTACAAAGTAAACCTATTGATGTAATTTGGCCACTGAACTCAACTCCATCTCTGTTTCAGTGACAAGACTAACAAGAGTAGGTGTAATCATGAAGGAACGCTTATCTCAACTGTGAGATAGCACTCATAGCATAATACCAAAATCCTCAGCCTGCTGCGGGCACACAATTAAAATAGCATAAAGGTTAGCTCCAAAATTATGGTCTGTTGTGAGTAAGGACAGTATGCAATTACAGTGTTCTGGAGGCAAATGCAGAAATTACTCATTCCCTCTTTGTAACTTTTTTTCCCCCAGTACAAAGAGGAAAGTACTACACATTTTAGTGATTTTAGAACATAACTATTTTATTTTCCAGTCAAGGCTGATACACATGCCAAGGCCTTAAAAGCTTGACATTTCCCCATACATGGTTTGATGGTTACATCCTTTGTAGGCATGGTTTCCATCCCATTTACAATGCTATGAAATACAGATATCTTAATAACCCTTTAATGCTTTTGTACCTTTTATTTTCTTCCATGTGGCCAGACAAACAGTCTTTCCAAAAGCTAATGACATTAATGACATCTGTTGGTTGTTATGCGATGGCACCCCACCATTAACATCTGTCACTCTGTGACAAGGTTTACTCTGAAACGAGTCTTAAAAGGTAGCTTAAATGTACCCCTGATGGTGACACCTGAAGAGGGCATGTTCACAATAAGGAAATGAGATTAAAAGGAAAAACCTAAAGCAGATTATGATGATGCTCAGGATGGTGGTGTTTTGTTCACTGTCTTAAGAGAGGATAGGGATACAGATGTCCTAACAGGGATCAGAAGACTGAAAAAAGGCCTTTCATTGGTCAGAATGAGAAGAACAAAAGATAGGAACTGTAATTAGCTCCAGAATTGAATCCTTAAGAGGAAAGATGGAAAAACTCGGAGTGGGATAGAAGTAGCATTAACCTTTTATTTGAAGTGACTGGAACAGAGGGAAAGCCCACATGTGAGGCTCTTCATTGGCACAGGACTCTATTCAGGATGAAAGGTAGAAGCCTGGGAAAGGGTAGACTTTGAGGGAGATCTGACTGAATGTTAGATACTCCCTTGCATGAGGTAATTAATGCCAAAGGGACTACTCTGAAATGGCAAATAGTAAAATATCACAAGGAGGAACTCTAGGGTAGTGAGACTCATCAAAAGATGATTCAGGAAAGCTTATTCCTGATAGCTCTCAATAAAATCCTTCCATCTTCATTCTCTCTTGTCCTCTCTCCCGCAGTGGCATAAATCAAGAAGTAGGTCTCTCCAGGCTGGATGAAATCTTTATGTAGTTCTTCTTCTTTTTGCCTGACATATTCTATCAACTTCTAAAAGTAGATTTCTGGTGTTCGTCACTTCCACTGACCTGGCTGTGTCCTGTTTCTAGACATACATAAGTTTCACAGGCTTATCTGAACATTTCATGTAATTTTGTGAAGTTTACAGACCCCTTAGACCTCACCTCCAACTATATAAATGTGAAAAAAATTTTCAAGTCTGGCATGATAATTTGAAAATGGGGGTGTTAACCCACCAAGTATAACTGATGAAATTTTTTTGAAAGATAAAAAATCCAAATGTTGTGGAGACAAGCCATTCTTGATTAAAATTAAATTACTTTTCTTGCACTGCACAGTAGTTTGGAATGTCAGTAGTTACAGTCTTATCTCCCTGACTTACTTTCAGTGTGTGCTAAAAATTCAGGGACACAGGTATTAAATAAATGTCTATCTTAATACTTTGGCAGAATTACATTAAATCAATGCAGCAAGGTGATCTCAAAATACAGATAACACAGTAGAAAACCTGCTCTAGGAGCAAAGAGAGGTTATAAGACATTTAAGTTGCTTTTCTGTATCTTACTGAATCTTCTATGAATTTCATTAAGAAGAAATCTGATCTATTTATATATGTTGGACCAGATAGTTCATTTAAGACAATATGGTTTTGTTACTAAAGAAAAAGTATTTTGCAAAGAGAGTGAGAACCTCTACCAGTTCAATCCAGTCAAAGTTGGTGATGTGTTTTTTAGTCTACAGTGTATTCCTATGTTCAATAACAGCAATAGTACACACAAAAATATTCCAGGACCATTAATCAGCATGAGAAATTATTACAATTCTTAGTAAACTTCTTAGATTTCTTACTGCACAAAATTTCATCCCTGAATCACCCTCAATCTTTCATGAACACTGTTGAAGGCAAAACTTTAATTAATACAGGGGAAAAAGCCTTTTGAGTTTCCAGAAATGTTAAGGCAGGACACAATGGAGAAAGAAGAACACAGTTAAAAGAAAAGTACATATCTTGTTGGTAGATTAAAATATTAATGGCAAAAGAAAACTGACAAAATAAAATTTCATAGAATTATAAATGGTTTGGTTTGCAAGAGGATCATGAAGATCATCTCATTCCAACTTTGCTGCCTTGGGCAGGGACAACTTCACCTAGACCAGGTTGCTCAAATCCCCATTTTATGTGGCCTTGAACACATCCAGGGATGGGGTATCCACAACATCTCTGGGCAGCCTGTTCCAGTGCCTCACCACCCTCACAATAAAGATTTTTTTTCCTAATATCTGAAATAAACTTACTCTCTTTCAGTATGAACCTGTTCCCCCTTGTCCTGCATTATATTCTCTTGTAAATAGCCTTGCCCCATCTTTAAGTTCATTTCAATTTCTTATACTTCTGCTGCATTANTCACCACCCTTATATTAAAGAATTTTTTCCTACTATGTACCCTAAATATGCACTCTTTCAGCTTACCAACTTACCCCCTGTCCTGCATTATATTCTCTTGTAAATAGCCTTGCCCCATCTTTAAGTTCATTTCAATTTCTTATACTTCTGCTGCATTAGAACTTTGAAAATCTATTTGCTATTGGAACAGTTTACTATTCCCATGTTATTTTCTTTTTCCTTTTTTTTTCTCAACAACAAAAAATTCAAACATTTTCTTTCCTCGATTATTGTAGCAACATATGCCGATGTGTCAGAAGACAGAAGTTTGAAAGAGATGTTCTTTGACAGTAAAATTTGGTAAAGGTATAGTTTTATATGAAACTGGAATGAAAATTAGTAATGTTAAATTTATTTTGTAATAGAAGTTACATATTTTAAGCAACTAGACAAAGGTTAACATTTTATCAATATTTTATGTTGCTACTATATTCTGGCAAGCTGTTCTATGCACTCTGTTATGGGAAATCTCTCAGTTTCACTCTTTTTGATTCTGTTTATACATATGTTCCAAAGAGAGCAGATACTTTGCAGCTTTCAGTCTTTCTTTTTATAGTTGATCCCTTAAGAACTAGAAGTATAAAAGCAATATTTACCACAGTGAATGTGATTGAGCCTAAAGTAGTCTCCGTTTTTTCTACAAATGGATTGTCCTTGAATTAGTATTAGGAACGACCCCAACCAGTGGCTCTTTCCAAGAACATTCTTTTGAGATGTGTGGTACAATTTGTACCTTGTAGATAATTGTGTCACGCTTTCTGCTGGCATGGAAACCATCAGCATAATAATTTTTCTTGGCTCTTATCTTTAAAGTCTTTGTAAAAATTGTAAGGAGTTAGATAAACACTTCTGTACCAGTGTATTCAGAAGCTATGGACACATCTGTAATAACCAATACTGCCTCTGGTTATCAACCATGGATATTGTCAGTGACCTTTCTTATTAGCACTACCCTCTAATATAAGGAATAGAAGCTTATAATCACCTGAAAAGAACCCATTAATTATCTCTATCACTTTTTTTTTTAATGCAAGTTGCCTTTACCTTACAGAATCAGATATGTGACTTTGGAGAATGCTCTAAACCCTAATCCCAATATTGTATAAACAATCAACAAACAATACGCTACAGTTTCTGTAAATGATCATTATGTCTAGATATATTAGTTGTTTCTTGTTTAAATATATTTACTTCACG
>VYZS01041030.1:13672-26765 GCA_013400695.1 Neodrepanis coruscans | reverse complement strand
CCTCCACGTGCGTTCCAGTGGGGGGCAGGGGGGAAGAAGGGGGGTCACTCCACGGCTAAAGTCCCGCAGGTTCCCATCTCAAACCCAACGGCACTGGTTCTCCTCATCCCTCCAGCTCTGGGCTTGCATCTCTGGGGGAAGGGTGGGGCCAGGGTGGGGCTCCCTCTCCCAAACAGCTCCAGGGCAGAGCTGAGCCGATGTCCACACCCACACACACATAAACAAACACACACACAAACACACACTCCACAGCTCCAAGTGGCAAAAACAAGGAAAACAATTGAAAGGAAAAGCAAAACAAAAGATTCGACACCTCACCCCTCATTCTGAGTTTTGAAACCGTAACACAAGGTCAGGCTGGAATCCCTAGATTCTCCTTCTAGCCCATCTTGCACATGGGGACTTAAAAGTAAACTCAGATAATGGAACTTTTAATTTAATCTATTCAGTTAAAAACATGACCTATTAATAATTTATAGGACATACACCATCAGGTCAGAAAGGAATTACTGATATAATACACAGAGGAATGACAATTGTGAAGATGCATCAATATGTGCTTGAAATTATGCCACAAAATTAACTCTGTTAGCCTTACAGAGACCCATATACTGGAGAGTCATTTTCTATATTATAAGAAGTGGTAGAAACGGGTATTTTCCAGATTAGTGCTGATGAAATGAAATCTAGAAAAAAAAAATGCTCTCTAGGAAAAATAGCATCAGGTGTTGTATCAAAAAATGCACCAAAAATCTTGAAGTATTGTAATGTCCAACCTGTCATTGCCATTTGATATTACGTAAGTGGAATAACGGTTTAAATATTCAGACTACTCAAATACTGTTTATGAATCCCTCCCCAACTAGGAACACATCTCTAAATGAACGTAAAAATCAAAAATTAATAAATGGTGTATTTAGCAAAATCAATTAAAACCTTTTCCATGTTCACTCAGTTTTATTTTTTTAATGGTTCACAGCATTAGTTTGAAATTGTGAAAAGTCAAAAAGAGTACAATTCGCAATGCAAAACAAACCAAGTGCAAGAAGCCGGCATTTCAAAGCGTGTGCAAAAGGCAGTCCTAATCTCTAGAATGTACTGAGCCAATTTCTTGCATTTTGCTTTTTCAGAGAAAATAATGGGCAAGGAAAACAGAAAAATGAGGAGAGAAAATCAGAAAAGCAGGTTATATTTAACTTCCAAAAGCTAAGAGACATTACAGGGAGACCCTATCCAAGCCATACAGCAAGAACCTCCCCTTTCTAATGATCACTTAAAAGGCTGCATTGTTTTTACTTTTTATCTATCTCAACTGTGCACTTCAGAATATGCAGCTTCCATATGGCTGCTAAAAAATTCCTAGACAGGCCCCAAAATATCTCTGCATCTGTTTATTTTTATATCTTGTGGTATTAGAACAAATACTGAGGTTTAAGGGAGGGAAAAAATTGCTGTAATTGAGCCTGTGAGTTCTGAACTCTAGGAAACAGAAATGTAGCTGTGGACAGGAAATGTGGAAGCAAACGAAGCAGTAGGAGAAGCACTGATCTAACCAAAGCTGTATTCCATGCTAATTTCAGAGCATGGCTTATCTAAGTAATCAAGGGCTTATAAGATCAAACAAACATGCATTTTGGCTTATAGCACTGCAGTTGAGAAAGTGACCCAACTGACATGAGGGGCGGAAATCAGTATTGCTGAACAAGGAACATTTATAGAAATTGTTTTCTCATCCTTCACTGGAAAATAGACAAATATTGTTATAAGTAAAAGCAGCTTCCAAACTATAGACAAAAGTCCTGAGTGCAAAATCCTGCCTTCCCCAACACAATGCAAGTAAAATAGCATGTAACAATACAGGGAAAGGCTCAGTGTCCTCATTCACACTGGACAATATATTTTCCATACTCCCCTTCCTCCTCCTGCACAGAAAGGAAAGGCTTTCTATTCCTATTCACATTTGCTTCTTGTTTTAATATCTCCATAACTCCTGTATCTTTTTTAGCTCAAAAGAAATCTGTAGTTATGTGCAAACAGGACCAATAACATCAGTCTACTGTGAAAGTAGTTTTGTCTTAAAATGACAACATGCCACGTATGTGTCATAATGAACACCAGTTTTCTTAGACTCTTCATCTTTTTCAACCTGTTATTTAACATAGTAAATATTTCAGTACTTTACAGTAATGGCCTCCTTCCTGCTGAAAAAAAATAGCATGATTGAATGTTTCCTTCTTAATCACTGCTTTGTAAAACGGAAATTACTAGTAGTTTTACAATTTATCAAAATCATTGAATAATACAAGTTATAGCTTTTATGTAGAAATACCTAAAAATAACACTAGAAATACCTAGAAATAAGTCTAAATCAGTTACCAGAGCCTACCTGGTGATATTTTGTAAACTTCCTAACTCAGTGTTTTTTCCAACAAAAGATGCCACATTTAGTTGATTTTTCATGATATAAAAATCTCAACTTGGAAGTTTTGCCAGTAATTTCTTTCAGTTTAAAGGAACAAGAAGATTAGAAGTTGCCCTTAAGTAAATAGTTTCAAAAAGCAGGAAAAAACAAGAGAGACAAAAGCAGCAAAAAAATGCAGAGGATGACTAAAAACATAAGAGAAAGGAAAGGAAGCAACATAGTCAGCATAACCCTATCATTTCCAAAATGCAGATAATGTAACAAATATACTTCCATTAAAATTAGAGAAGCTATAAGCCATACAATTAGGTCTTGAACAGTCAGGATACAAAAAGACAATTACTGAAATTTACAAAGTATTTGTGATACAAGAGGAACACTAGACATAAAACCAATATAAAACAATCAAGGGAAATAAGAACAGGAAAGTGGTTCTACTTCATGTGACTGAAAGAAGGATTCAGCAGATTCTGGCTCTGTTCAAGTCACTCCATGTTTCCCCAGCAGAGCTGAGCCTTGAGAACTGGTTGTCTGGGGGGAAATCTTTGAGCTGCTTGCATTGCTGGATGCTCATACAGCAAATACAAATTTGGTTTAAAGAACTAAGAAGAAATAACAAAAGCTATTTTTTCTTGCCTTACTATTGGCATGTGTGGTAAAAAACGAAAAACAAACAAAACAAAGCAAAAATCCAAACAAGAACAAAAACCCCACCCACTCTGAAAGTGAACTCTGACATGTATAAACAAATGCAAAAAATTATTTGACAGCTATTTGAAGGAAGAGAGTGTTTCCATCCAAATTAAATGAGAGCGTGACTAGAACGTAGGAATGCACATGAGCAACAGTGCCAGGAGATTTCTCACAGTGAGATTTTGCAACAGAAAGTCTTCTCACGCTATTGAGCTGAGGCCAGCCCAAACATGTCCAGTGTTATGTAGGATTGTCCTGCAAGATTTTGTTGAAAAGGAGGTAAGGCACTTGACTGACTTTTGTGTTCATCCATACTGTGCCCTGGCAAGCTCTCAGAAATAAGAAATTCCCTTGTTTTAACAGAATTTTTAAGGTATGGATTGAACAATGTTTTCTCATTGAAATCTTCCAGCTTTAAAACTTCTTCATCATAATTTTCTTCATTTTTAATTGAATTCTGTTGGGATCCACAAAAATCATTTGCCAGCATTTCTGTGTGTTGGATTTCCTTCACTGATATCAAAGTTGATTTCATTTGGTTTCTAGTAAATTGATCAGTAACTATATAAGGTGCGGATGACGAAAAACATTTAACAACTTCACTTTCTTCATTATATGATAATTTTTTATCTCCATTATTCATGCCTTTCTTATTAATATCAGTACACTCATAGACACGGCTTTCATAATTCATTTGTAGTGATCCTTCCTGACTTTCTTCAGGAAAACAATGTTCTAAAACACTAATGTCTTCAAAGTCTATAGTTTTAGCCTCAGGTGTCCCTCTGTTCAAAGCTGAATTATCCTGTCAGTACAAAGAGAAAAATTCGAGAGTTATGTAGGGACAGATAATGTATTAGTTTATTTTAAACAGATAAATGATTGATGTTTGAGGTTTATTTGACTCATAATTTTACAAGAGCACTAATAAAGAGTTCATGCACATTTCAGCAGAGATGCAGTTATATGTGAATGAGCACTAAAAATTGCAATATTATTCTGTTCATTTGTTGAACACTTTTGTTTTCTGTGCTTAATAAAACAAGGAATTTCAATGAAGGCACAGAACCAGGTCTGGACTGTGCCCATCTTTTCTACTTTAACCAGCCATTTTTGAGAAAAATGTTGAAATCTCATTCTCCACATTACATTTTCTACTTAAATCTGATCAACTTCATTTCATTCAAGCTATATGAAGTTGTACCTTTTCTACTATTTTGAAATACTATGAAGAGCATTTTATAGCATTTAAGAATGAAACTGAATATGTTGGGTTTTTTAATTTATAAAATTACTGTCAGGGAAGGACTTCTTCTGTCTCAATTTGATTCTGTCTTTAATAAATAAAATTGCAGTTATTACCATAGATGGAGCAAGAGGCCATTCCACTGCAACACTTTCTGCAGGATTTGGTATATCAGGCCAGCAAACCTTTTTAAACCTATCATTGTGAAAGGAAATTTAGTCAACTTATGCAAGAAACACATTATTAAAAGTGAACTAAACAAATCTTCAGACAGTCCAAATATTGCTAAAATATCAAATTTTTTCAAAGAAAGTCTTTCTATACTGAGACAAACTTTTTCAATAAATTGTTCTTCCATACAATGATTTTTATTATTAAAGTTTTCAACAAGATCTCTTGGGTTACAGAGACATGGTAGAAAAGCTACTAATTCACAAAAGTAATTTGTTGTTGCATTATATATTCTTCTATGTATTATTATATTATAATATATGAAATAATAGCATGCCAAAATAAGGCTGTATACAAAATCTGTTGTGATTATGTTTCAGGGTGTTTCTTCAGTGGAAAGCCACCTCAGGTGAACTCTGCTCAATGAAAAAGGAAGGTGTCCCAAGCACTAAACCACACTAGAGCTAAGCTGGATTCCAATGTTAGCAGCAGATAAACGATGCTCACTCATTGAATCACTTTTTGATACTGGGTACATAAGTAAGGGAATGAAAAACTCCATAGCTTGACTTCTCACTTTGCAATTTGATCAACACAAGAATATAAACACCCAACTGCACCTCAAAGTATTCTCTGGAATACATAGTTTCCAGAATCCACAACACAGCGTTCACTAGACAGCAAGAATGGTTCTAACAGCTTAGAACATCCCAAAACAGGTTGATTTTTTTTTAATCTCTGCATTAAGCTTCAGCTAAACAATCCAGTCACTTTCATGTGAAAGAAAAACATATTTTATAACCTTAAAAACCCTCGCATACATCTTTGGGAGGTTACCACATTCCCGTGCTCTGAGAAAGCAATTTCAAATATAGCAGGGGTTACCTGTGACAGCAGATAAAAGGATTATGAATCATGTACAGATATGGATCTGTACTCAAGGATCAAGAATCCAAATGCTTTCAACACAAAGCATGATTTCCTTACAGCTCAAGGGAAGCATCACAAACTAACAAAAGCAAAATTATCATAACTAAGAGGAGAAACAGGGATTATAGGAAATATGTTCTGCTGCAATAGTAGCAGATACACTGAAAGTGCTTGGGAAACTTTATTCTTGGCATTATTAATTTTTCAGTAACTGACTGTAAGTATGCTCACCTCACTTGATTGACCATGTGTCTCAGTTTGAGACAGTGAGAAGGGTTATCTAACCACCACTTGGACAAGAGCTCATTAGAGAAAATGCAAAGTTTTATTAAAAATTAAAATATGAATGAAAAAATATATATATAAATATGAATGGTACCAGCCATGCCTCCGCCCACACCCAAAAAAAAAGGCCTCTCACACTCAGACACAAAGAACATCCTAAACCAAAACAATTGTTGAAACTGTGACAGTAAAAAAGGGTTCAGCTGCAGAGCAGACTTCAGGATCCTCCTACTGTCAGGGCTCACCTAGATCAGAGTCCTGCTGGAGCCTTCTACCTTGAGAAATGCTAGAGGGGGCAGCCAAGGTGCAAGGGGTTTCAGGAATACCAGGACATTGTTATGGTTTAAGTGCCCAGGAAGTACCTGTAATGCGAAAACTGTGTTGAATCCCTTTTCATTGGGTTTTTTCCTCTCCCCTCTCTTCCTGGAGTGAGTTTAGGAGAGGCGGCTGAGCTGACAGCGGTGCTGGGCAACGGCCCTGACCCAGCACCAGCAGGGAAGTCGGTGGCAGAGCCACTACAAGTGGTTTCGCAGCCATGGCACCGCTGTGGCAGGGAGGAGGAGGCCCCACACGACGTGTCCGCTCCCCCGCTGCCCAGACTACCAAGCTCAGTGCTGGGGGGGCCGCGCCGTCCACAGGGGTCCCTGTCTGCATGTGTGATATGGAGGCTGCCATGTTGATGACACAACCAGTAGAAGGCTGATGAGATTGGCATCTCGGAGCCACTTGCTATTGGAGAGTCGAGACAGTGCGAGGTGGGACTTGGGGGGGGAGGCTTTAAAGGTTCATGTGGTTACATGGCTCGCCCCCCCCCGGCTGCTCCTGGGGGTCTGGAGAGAACTGGTTCACTGTGCCAGGGGGTGGTTCAGGTGCCCTGCATGGAAACCTCTTCACTTTCTCATCCTGACCAAGGACAGCCTCCTGCCACATCTCTTCATCCCGGTATTCCTGAATTCCTTTGCACCTCAGCTGCTCTCCCCTGTGTCACTCCAACAAGCCCATAATGGCCGCAGGACCTCTGCTCCGCAGCAGAAATCCTGTTCATGGTGTCACAGTTTTCAGTAACTGTTTTGTGTTTGGGGGAAGGGGTCCCTTTTTTTGGGGGTGGCAGGATCCAGGCTATTTCAGGTTTTTTCTTGGGTCGCGTGCTGGGGGGTGTGGTCTCAGGTCTGGGGGAGGCAGGGCTGGTACTATTCATCATATATGCCATATTTCTATTTTTTTTAAAACCTAATAAATCTTGTTGCATTCCCTCTAATGAGCTCTCATCCAAATTGTACTTAATTAATCCTTTTGCCATCTCAGACTGAGAGAGATGCATAAAAGCGTCAGGAGACGACCCTCAGTCAGGATGAGAAGGCAAACAGTTCTACAGGGGCAGCTGGACTGTCTCTGCACAGCGAGACCTTCTGTCACAGGAGCAAAAGAGTCCAAGCCCCTATACCCGCGGAACTTTTAAAAGGCTCCCAAGTCCCAACCTGTGCCAACCCTACTCTCCCAATAAGAAGCGACTTCTAGATGTCAATCCTATCTGTCTTTCACAGGTTTACGTCATTGAAATGGTGGCGTCCCTGCTGAGACATGCGGTTGGGCCCCAATGGTGGATGACTGCCCACCTGTGAGCCGCCATCACCACTGGGAAACATGCCCAGGAGCCACCCCACAGTCCAAGCGGACAGAAGCAGGCACATGCGCACCAGCGCCACATCCGCGGCTGCACCACCGGCCCCACCTCTCCACCACCACCATGATCCAGGAGCAGGCTCCCCTCCACATGGTGGGGCAGGCAGCGCGGGTGGCAGAGCTGGGGCCGTCCCAAACTCACTCCAGGAGAGCAAAATGGAAAAAGATTCAAAACAGCTACATATCAAAAGGTATTCTCTTATGCATTTAAACCATGACACCATGGAACTGCAAATGGCACGTAGCTTTTTCCTTAAATGATATACGTGATATGTAAATCTGTTTCTCCTACTTATTTTGTTCTAATTTACTGACCTTTCTAAAATTCATGTTTATTTTTGGACTACAGCACATAATCTGGAGCGAAATTATAACCTATATGCTTCTTTATTTGTTACTCCAATTGCTTCTTTTCTTAATTTGACATTGGTTTTGAACTCAACAAAAGCAATTAAAAGATACATAAACAATTGCTCTTTACAAGTTAAAATTAATGATTGCATTTGGCTTTAGAAAGTAGAAAATGTACTTACACATGCTTTTTCAAAATGCACATTAGCCAAAGACCTAACAGACACAACATGCTTATTCCAACAAGTAGAACAATGAGAAAGACATCTTCTTTATCTTTGGAGGAAAAAACAACAAAAAAAGAAACAAAATCAGCCCATAGATGTTTGTAATTTCTTCATGTATTCCTTTAAGACAGCTAATTTTCAACATCCAAGTCACCCAATTAGCACAATTCTAAAGAGCTCTGTCAAAATGACTCAGACTACTGTATGATATGCATTGTATGATGTGTCGAAAGAGAAGTATTTTGAATTCAACAAGCCACACTTATTGAGCCAGAAAAGCAGGTCATGATGAGATTTTTTCATTAAAATTTCCTTTATTCAACAGAATCACACAGTAATTTAGAGTGAAGGAGACATCTGTATATCACCTCACTCTGGCTATTTAGGATCATACCAAGCCAAACTAGGATGAAGACTCTACCACCGCTTTGGGCACCTGTTATTTTACAGTCGCCTAACACCGTCATATAGTGCCACTTCTGCCAATTACAACAAAATAAATAGCAAATTAAATGCAGGAGACAGGTTTTAAATCGTGAAAAATACAGTTACTCTGACTGAAACACTGCAGAGATTTCTGAGCTAGCCTTGTATTTGACTTGCGAATTAGCTGATGAACTTACAGGCAAAGAATAAATTAGCTTTGATCAGCATGACAAATTTAGGGATAGCTCATACATGTCTTTGTATTTCAGTGCAGCCACCACAATGACAATTTAGGAATGTACTGCGATACAGACAATTCCTAGAAGTTGAAATTAGGAAGTATCTGAACTTCTGATCTGCTGCCATCATACCAAACTTCTTGGTAAAATCTGGGTAGAATAAATAGTAAGAAATAGGAAAAGGTGTTTACACACACACTGGCCAAAACCTATACATTTATTTAACAGTTAGGCTTACAAAGCAGAAGAGATGCAACACAACACACAGTTATTCTAAACCTAGTATCTCAGATGGAAAAGTCTTTCTGAATAACTGTTAGGTGTTCCATCCCATAACTGACAGCATACAAACTGTTACTCCCACAAATATTCTTAGTATTCCACAGCTTTATTGATGACTAAGTAAAGATTTTGGGTTTTGATTTATAATCTTGAGTTTTTAGTTTATGATGAGGTCAGTGAAATTATGTTAAATTCAGATACCATTGGCCATTCTTCCTTGTTTTTTTCAACACTAATTAAAAAAAAAAAATTAAAAAATGCCTAAACAATAACATCCCAATGTCCTGTATTTCTTACTTCCAAATTTATTTTTAAAATAGTAATAACTAACCTGGAATACTACTTACCCAATTTCAAAGTCTTGAAAGTCTTTTGCACTCCAATGGTTCCACCAGCTTTATTACTTGCCATGATATAGACAGTATATTGTGTATTAGCCTGTAAGGACTTCAGTCTGTATTGCAGAACATCAGAATTCACTGTGTCCTCTTTTTAAGAGAAGATTTATGTCAATAAACACGCAAATATAGTGTTATATCAGGGTGTTGTACAATTCTTTAGCAACTTCCATAATAATGGATCATAAACTATTTTGAACACAATTGAAAAGAAAAAGTGATCTTATCAGTCTTTTTATGAAGAAAACTTAAATTACTAAACAATGTTTATCAATACTACTTAAAAGTTTAAAGCAAAACCCTAGATCATTATGTATTTATTTTTAAAAATAAATACAAATGTTTTTTCTAATATTAAGAACAGGTGAATCATGATATCCTGTAGGTCATTTTATCACTGAAAACAGTGCTTTGAGAACTTCTTTTCCTTCAGATAGTTGGCTAAGAAATTAAGAACTTAAAATAGGTTCCGCAATTGTGACATTTAACTATCTTTCTAGTGTATAAAGTTACACATTGATCATCTAAAAAGATGCAATCCATCAACAGTGGGATATCACCCTAATTAAATCAAAGGAAAGCCAAAATCAATAATAATTTTTTCTCCAGGTTTCAAAATGCTTTTATGAATGGAATTCAATGTTTCAAATACCTTGTCCAGTACTGAAATTAGTATGATGTGCTTCACTTTTAATTTTTTTTTTTTTTTTGAGCAGGGCAGATATTTCCTATCATCCTGTGATCTATCTATCATCTACTCACAGTACCAAAAGCATCTTCATCTTATGAAATTACTGTCAGTAAAATATTTTTTAGTGCATGAAGGCTTCAAACTCACTTCATATCATCATTTGGTTTGGTCAAGAAATACTCAGGAAATAGTTACGCTGCAATATAAATTGCAAGTTAAAATAAGCTGAGTTTCTCTTAAATCAAAGAGGGGAAAGTGAAGCTCTAGAGTTAACAGGCCACCAGTGAAGTCACGCAGGCACAAATACCATGTTCTTTTCTTACCAGGATGGCACAACATCAGAGAAGTCTCAAAAAACAAGAGTACAGTAGGTTTCTGCCATTTAAATTTAACTCACTTGAGTTGGTATTTAAAATTAATTTTCTAAAGAAAGTAATCTGAACTCCAAAAATGGATACAGTCTGCTTTGAAGTATTAGAAGTAATATGGACAAATGCAGCTCTGTAACATGTGTTTCTCAAGGATGACCCCACTCAGTGCAGTCAGCATTAAATTACTCAGAAACCAACATGGCAGGGACAATTGCATGTGGAGGACTGTGTCTTACGGAAATAATCAGCTTTCTCATTCAGATTTTAAAATTACCAAGAATACTCTTGCACTGTCTCTGAACTGGATATCCAGAAGAAACAGAAGACATCACAAGGTTTGAAAGTGGGAGAACTTTTCAAAAAAGATTGTGTTACAAGCCTGCTAACAGTGATGTCTTAAAAAAAAGGAGGGAATAAAAGAGTTCTGAAGCACTGAATGTTCCAACAGCATTCTTCATAAACTATACAGGAAGAAAAATTTAGGTCTCCAAAACACTTTTCACAGAAAATTCTGCTGAGATTTAAACTAAAGAAGTTCTGAATAGATAGCATTCCACTGTCAGATTGCATGGATACTGTTCCTGATGTAGAAAGTAGGAATATGCTCACATTAATGCTACCAGCCTCCAGACCAGAAAAGTAATACCAAGCACATCTGAAGAAACTGATCTAAAAAATATATCTAAAGAAACTGTTTCTTGGCCGTTTATTTTAGTTTCTTGACTGTTATTTCCTAGTATGATTTTATTATAAAATTGACTATAAAAATATTTTTAACAGAAAATTTCCACCATACTGTTCCAGAAGCTGAAGGTTTGTCCTTCCAGGAACTACATGGAACTTATAAATCCACTGAATTTATAAATTCATGATTCACAAATTAGCAAAGGATCTATGACTCTTTATATTTTAGCTCCTCTCTATCTACTCTAATCCTGTCAGAAATTTTTCCATTGACTTCAAAGTGTACCATGGTGGAAAAGAGATTGAAGATGGAGGGAGACCAATACATATGTAAAAGGGGAAAACAGCAAGTATCTGACAAGTAATACTTGCTAATTTGGCATAATCCTGCAATCTTTTTCTTTATTTTTTTAATTTTTATTTTTAATGTTATTGGCAAACAATCTGCAAAAAGCCTCTCATATGTCAGTTTCCATCCTTGTCTGGAAAGGGAAGAGAACCATAGTGCTCCCATACACTGACTGAGTTTATCACCTGGAGATCAATCATTTACATCTGAGAAGGCCAGTGTAGTCAACAGTTGAGGCTCTACTACCATGGATATAACACTACTAGTAAAATGAGTGCAAGCAGTGCTGCACAAAAGTTCAGAACAAAGAAATTGAGAAAAAGTACACACGTGGTGTATTAAAGTATTAAAACAGGGACTATTCATTAGAATACACCATCCTTTCCATGAAAATTAAACTATTTTTTATTTTCAGACATATTTGTAATATACAATAACAAATCTTGCTAATACCTAAGACAGTAACTATCTGCAGACAGCACATTGTCATAATCAGTTCAAAAACTCTGTTTACTGTATACTTACTCAATTCTTTTCCATCTTCGGGTTTATAAAATATTGTATAGTNAATGAGATCATTACAAGTCTCTAATCTCACATCATCAGAGACAAATTCTGAGGTAAAGCAACATTATGTACTCATGCGGGAACTCAGGAGCAAGGTCACTGCATACGGAGGATGTCTCTGGCTGAGGTGAGATTCGATATGAGCCTCCAGCACTCCCAGTCTTGCCCACTACATTAGACAAAGCCTTTCCACTTACACAACTCCACCTCACACACATTGCTCATAACTTTGAGGCAAGAATTCCCTGCATTTCAGTTTTAAAATAAACAACTTCCCTCCCATTCTCTGACAACCTTGAGAGCTGAGAGCTGTTACAGCTACCTATAAACAGGAAAGAACTTGAAACACATTTCTAATCATGCTAGTAAGCATTACACAAACAAAATGCTCCCCTTCCTCCTCCCAGTAATTAAGGCTGTTTATTAGAGCATTGTACTATGTGTGCGTGCACAGATAGACTATAGTGTGTGCGTAGACCTATATATGCACACACATAAATTGACATTCTCACACATATTTTAAAATTGCCTGTAAAATACATTCTTACAGTTGCCTGTATAAGTCACTGAATTCATATTAAACTGCAAATAAAGAAATATTCCTCACTTCTCCACACCCCCATCTTTCCCCCAAAATTTCATCCAGAATTTCCATCCAATTAAAAATGTCATGGCTTCTTACCATTTTTTATGTACGATTTTTATGTATTTTGTTACATTACAAAATTTAACAAAAAGCAAGCTTTTCAAACCATCCATTTTATTCTCTGAGAGGAATTTTGTTATATATTACAGTTAATGAACGTAGTCAAGCATAGTCAGGCATATATCTAATTGAGCTGTAACACTGAAGAGGAGGGAGCTCTCTGCTCACTTGCCCCCTGGACAAGCCCATTGTTTTGCTCACATAACAGCAATGCAGAGGCAAGGAAAGACTCTCACACTGTACAGCATCACACCTTTTCATGCTGATAACAGCACAAAAAAAGGTGTCAGCCTTGGAAAGATATTCAGAGAAAGAATTCGTATAACATAGCTCAGGAGAAAAGTCGGAAGTCACAACTTCACTCTGGGAGGA
>VYZS01041024.1:1841-17120 GCA_013400695.1 Neodrepanis coruscans | reverse complement strand
TGATTATTATCCGCTGCTGGTTGTCCAGGCTGGCAATGGTGAGGTTGGTGAGAAGGGCAGCAGAGTAATTAAAAAGGAATTTAAGGAGCTAGGTCAATTGACAGAGTAGGAATGCAAATGATGTTCTGCCCGGTTCCTTTAGTAGCAGGGATGAATAGTGAAAGCAATAGGAGAACCCTTGCTATTAATAAGTGGCTTAAGGGTTGGTGTGACAGATAAATTTTGGATTCTTTGTTCAGGGGCGACTTTTACTGCACCTGGCTTGCTAAACATGGGTGGGCTACACATGTCTAAAAGGGGTAAAATGTTTTTAGCCCGTAACTTGGCAGGGCTCATTGAGAGGGCTTTGAAGGGGGAAGGGGATGGAATCTTGTTCTTTCTGTGGGTTATTGATGGTGGCAAACTTAAATCAAAAGTGAATTCAACAACCCAGCTGAGGTGCATGTATTCTAATGTATGGGCAACAAACAAGAAGAGCTAGAAGTCCTCGTACCACAGGAGGGATATGATATACTCACCACCATGGAAACATGGTGGGATGATTCATGTGACTGGTGTGTTGCATTGGATGGATACACACTGTTCAGGAGAGATAGGTGAGGGAGAAGGGGAGGGGTGGAGAGACTCTTGATAACATGAAGCTTGAGATTAAGGATGATTAGGTTGAGTGTTTATGGGTTAAGGTCAGAGGGGCAGCCAACAAGACTGACATTGTGGTTGGAGTGCCACCTAACCAGGAGTGGTGATCTTTTACTCTACAAGATGGAGGATCACCAGCCCTTGTTCTTATAGGAGACTTCAGTCTCCCAGATATTTGCTGGGAACTCAACATAGCAGAGAGGAGGCAGTCCAGAAGGTTCTTAGAATGTATTGGGGATTGCTTCTTGTCACAGCTAGTTAGTGACCCTACAAGGGAAGAGGCTATTCTTGACCTGCTATTCTCTAATAGGGAAGGGCTGGTGGGGAATGTGGTGGTTGGAGGCTACCAGGGGTGCAGTGATCATGAAATAATAGAGTTTTCAATAAATAGTGAAACAAGGAGAGGCTTCAACAAAACCTCCACGCTGGATTTTCGGAGGGCAGACTTTGGTTTATGTAAGGAATTAACTAGTAGAGTGCCCTGGGAGACTGTCCTTAATAATAAGGGGTCCAGAAAGGCTGGATGCAATTTACGAATGTAATCTTAGGCTCAGGAACAGGCTGTTCTGATATGCCATAAGATGAGCNGGGTAGGTTGATAAATTAGGTAATAGGTTGGACTTGATGATTTCTATGGTCTTTTCCAACGTTGTTAATTCTGTGTGTAATTCTGTGTATATTTCCTCCCAGTTTCCTGTTTAAAATGTTGATGAGCATAAAATTTCCTTTCTAAATTTCTATTATTCACTCATGATTCTTTGATAACAATATTTTTTTTTCCACAGCTGGCAGGCTAGTAGAGAGTACTATATGTGCCTTGTTGATACTCTGAAGTACATCTTTTTAATCAAAATAATATGCTGAAACAAGGAATACTGTCGTGTATAGCACTGTAACAGAATTATTCTTCTTCTTCTTCTTCTTCTTTCTTCTTCTTCTTCTTCTTCTTCTTCTTCTTCTTCTTCTTCTTCTTCTTCTTTGTAAAAAATGATTACAAATTTACATTAACAGGAAGGTGGGTTCTTGAGGCCCACACTCAGGTTCATGAGATGAGATTTTCAGCACTCTAATATATAAATGTCTATGCCTAGAAATAATATTTCTTTATCTTTATTGGTTACTAATGGACTGAAAAGGACTTTATTGACCTCATCTGGTAAAAGTACTTCATATTGCCACCTTCAAATATGAAAGGTAACTTTTCATAGAAATTTTCTCTTTTTCTTATCATCATTTTTTTTTAATTAGTGTTTAGTAATGGAAATGTCCTGCTCTTCAAAAAATTCTCTCTTTGTTTGTTTTTATGGTTTTGAGCCCTGCAAGAAGCATAATTTTTCCTTGAGACCTTTATGAATTTTCTTTATATTTTAACTTCGGTTCCAGACAAACCAAACTACTCATAATTGGGATATTCTGTTAATATATTGTTAGTATTAGCTGTTCCTGGTTCAGATGAACTGCAGTTTGCTGCAAGCACTGGGAATGTCTTCAGGACTGAGCCATTCCATATATTTATTTTTCAAGTTTCTCAATTGCTAATTGAATATTGTAACATGCAAAAGAGTAGAGGTTTTTACTGCAATGTTTCTATAGTGCAAATCATTCTAAAACTTAAATGAGTATTTATGGTTAGCAATCCTTTTTTAATTTATATTTTTGAACAATATTTCATCTTATATTTGGCAATTTTTTTCCTATTTAGAACAACAACAAAAAAGATTTAGAGAGTTAACATCTACTCATGGGGTGTAGTGATCATGGGTTGTTGGAAATACCCATGTTTAAGGCTGGAAATTCAATACTCACCTACTCATGGCATTCTGCAGAGGGCAGTCTCAGCTTCCATTCCAGACGCTGAGTCAGTTTGGTTAAATAGGAAACACCCCCAGATCCCAGAGAGTTATGGATGCCTCATCAGTAGAAGTGTTCAAGTCCAGGTTGAATGCAGCTCTGAGTAGCCTGGTGTAGTGGAAGCTGTCCTTGCCTATGGCAGAGGACTGGAACTAGACAATTTATGAGATCCCTTCCAACTTGGAAGATTCTATGATTCTTACATGATCCTGACTCATCATCAATCCTGGTTCCCTTGAGGCTCATGTATAAATATTTAAAAAAGGAAATGTTGGCATTAGCTGGCGGCCCAAAAGCAGAAATAACTCTAAACATCTCCTAAGGGGTTTATTGATAAATATTTTGGAGACATAGCCATTTGCACAAGAATTTGACCCCTCTTATTATTACCACAATACCTTTCCCTGAAATTGCAGTGTGGCAAACAAAAGTCTGTCCTGTGATACCAGTTCTGGGCACTTAGGATGTTTAGGATAGCTTTATTTTGCTGTGATAATTTCTTATACTTTTTCCTTTTTTTCAAGGATAACTTTCAATCTTTGAAAGAGGTGAGAGAAGGTAAAATATGAAACTATTGAAAAAACCGATCCTTAATGCTAAAAAATGCACAACCCCCTCACAGTAGTAGTCTGAATTGGCATTAATTTTAACAGTTGGAAATGTTTGCATAGCATATCCTTTCTTTCCCTATGTTCATATGTCGTCGTTTTACCACTAAAAAGCATGATACTGACAAGAGATGTCCGAGAGAAGCCACACACACACAAAAAGAAATCACACAAGTAACACAGTTTATTTCACACACACAGAGAACCGACAATAAAGTGCAAAAACAGACAAATAAAGCTTCCCCAGACCCCGTGTTGGGATGGGAAGGCTCTGGGATAGTGCTGTTTTTTTCTCTGTTGGGGGCTCCGGAAGAGACGCCGGGATAAATAGAGAAGGACCCCGACCTCAGCTCTCCCAGGGGGCGTTCCGCGGGCAACCTGAGGACCCTACAGTAGTGCTGAGCCTCTGCTCGGCTTTCTGAAGAAAAACACTCAGACAGTTAGAAACCGCGAGCCCCCCTCCCCCTCCCTTCCCCAACTCCGGGAAGGGATTTCAGTGCTGATGGAAAGATGTGGCCTTTAAACCGGGCTATGGCCAAGGAAATCGCTAATCTGCCCGCCCAGGAAATACCACAAGAAAACGCTACCCCCGAGGAAGCAGTCCACCCCCAGGAAATCACGAGAAAACGCGATCCCAAAAAAGCAGTCCACCCCCCAGGAAATACCACACCAGGCTGCTGCCACTGAATCGCTGATCCGTCCACATGCGGAGGTTAGTCTCGGTGCGAAGACAAGGAGCGATGTTACCACAGCCACGTCCAGAGCAGAAAGAGGAAGATGGCACCCGCCCTCCCCTTTTTATAGCGGACCCCTCTTTGCGCATGTGCAGATGGCCCCCAGGGGGCCAGCCCTCCTCTGATTGGATGATCAGCATTTGGGCCCCGCCCCCAGTAAGGCCCCGCATGCATATGGAAGTGCTGGGACAGGCCGGAAGTGCGCCGGCCCCCTGCGGCCCCGCATGGCGCCCTGGGGAGCTCCAGCACCCCACTCAGGCCACGCCGACCCACGCTGACCCAGCCGCATGAGCCAGGCCGGCCACACGGCGGTTCCCGCACCGGGCTGGCCACGCGGCAGTTGCGGCACCCCCGCCGCCATTGCCGGCACCACACACCGGCACATCTGCCGCAGCCACACGGTGGTTGTGGTGCTCCCGCTGCCATCTCCGATGCCGTGCACCAGCATGCCCGCTGCGGCTGCGCGGCAGCCATGGCACCCCTGCCACCATCGCTGGCACCATGCACTGGCACCTGTGCAGCCAGTGGCACCTGCACGGCCGCTGGCAACGCCAAGGTCCAAACACGGACAGCCATGCCGCCTGGCGCGAACATGGTGGGGGGAGAGGGCCACCGCACTAACGCTGCGGGTGGGGAATGCAGCCATGCTGGGGACTGGCCCCGTCCCCTACCGTCATGGCCTGGGGGACAGGGTGGCCCCGCCCCCCACCAGGACCCGGGAATGGGCAGCCCCGATCCCCACTTGCCGGGGGGCGGAAAAAAGACCAGTTTTAGCTTCACCCCACAACATCATATATGTACATGTTTATATGTATCTGCATGTATTTATAGATATACATACAAAAATATGTATGTGTATATTTGTTATTTCAGATTGAATATGCATCAGCCTGATACCTCTCCCCTTCTCTCCCTCTTTCTGCATGAACTATTGGGAAATTTTAACTTTTCTTGTTTAAAATTCCCTCTATTTACATATTACTTAAATGTCTATTCTGATATGGGTAAAAACACATCTGTTTTCTCAAAATTATGCTTCTCAGGTTGCTCAGGAAAGACTATAAAAACTGGGTGTCATCCAAACTGTCCATATGAAGGGCTGACCAAGGGACTGCAAGAATACAGCCCACACTGACAAAGTAACAAATGAAAGGATGTGAAACGAGTGGTAAAAGAACAGGTACAGGAGGAATCTGTCATTTCACCTTACAGAGTCTCTCTTGATATTTTTCCTCTTTATATTCTCAACCTTAACATGGTTTGAACTTTCGTGGAAAAACCTATGCAAAGTGGGATTTTGCAGCACATATGTGATAAATGGGATGCCTCTCAGGAACATAAATCTGTGCTGGTGCATCCTGATGCAGAATTGGTGTTGATGTTAACATGTCATTTTCCCAAATGCTTCAGAGTCCTTTGGGCTCGCCATGAAGGTAAGGATTTATCTTCTAATCTCAGAACCACTTTTCTCTGTCTAGATTAGCCATGAGCAGGAAAGTCATTAACATTTATGAACTGGGGATTAATAACACTCCAGAGCATATTATGTTGTCTCTTTATACCCTGCCCAGCCCCTTAACCTATGTCTGAGATAGGTAGGAAAAAAATGGTAACACAAACCCCTACTCATTTGGAAACTTAAAACAATCACAAAACAGCTGATATTCACAGAGTTCTCAAGAGAGTGCCTGGTCCAACTCCCTGATTATATGAGGGACATATCAGGTCCAGAAAGATTTTGGTTATGTCCATGGGTAGAGACTATGCAACCTCTCTAAGCAATTTATTGCCATATTTGATCACACTCACCATTAAGAAATTTTCTTTATGTTTAAATGGAATTTAATGTAATGGATTTTCCTGTGTATCTATTTGTACCCATCGCCTATCATGCAAACTTGGTAAGGGTACATTTTCCTATCAGTCAATTGATTAATAAATTAATCTATTAATATATTAATATTTTAAATAGTATTGGTCCTTACTAAATACTCTTGGAATATACCAGTAGTAAGTGACCTCCATGGATTTTGCTTATCACAAAGTCTCTAAGAACAGAAGTTAAACAGTTTTCAGATCACCTCACTGTCTAATTAACTGGCCCATAGGTCATCAGTTGTCAATGGGAGACTATGTCATAAACCTTGGCACAGTCAAGAAAAAATAAGATTCACAGCTCTTCCCCTGTCCACCAGACTATTTTTTTCGTCACAGATGGTTATCAGGTTTGTCACACATTATTTCCATTTTGTAAGTTCATACTGACTATCACTTCCTCATCCTTTATATATTTGATTCTCTGATAGTTCTCTGATAATTTTCTCCATCATTTCCCCAACACTGAGTAGTCTACAGTTCCCTAAGTCCTCCTGGTTGCCTTTCTTGGTGATCTTCTTTCTCAGGAACCTCCCCCACTTGCCATGATATTTCAAAGATTATTTGAAAGTGGTCTCACAAAGGCATTGTCCGGGACCTATTTGTGGGTGCATTCCATTAGGTCACATGTTCTTGTGTATGTTCATTCTATTAAAATGTGCTTTAAGTTGATCCTCCTCCACCAAGAGTAAATCTTCATTGGTCAGACTTTTCCACTGACTTTTCCACCTCAAGAGCCTAGGAATTCCTGGTGTTAAATCTCACTGGTAAAGATCAAGGCAAATAAAGCAATGAGTACCTCAGCCTTCACAACATTGTAAATCCCTTATTCTATGCAGAAGCAAACAAATTTTTCCAATTTTTTTTTAATTGATTAAAAGTGCCTTCTTTTTGTGCTTCATGTCTCTTGCCAGGGTTGACTCCACTGAGTGGCCTTTCCTACCACCATCAATATGAACTCAGTTTCTCTATTCTTCCTGTATCAAATTCTTATACCTTACTTTTCATACTTTTGGTTTTGTTAAGCTATTGTCCACCCATGCAGGACTCCTGATGTCTTTTCTTAGTTTCCAGCTAGTTGAGATGAACAATTTTAGCGCTTGGAGGAGGTGGTCTTTGAAAAATAAAGTGGCTTTCCTGGACCCATCTTCATTCCAGGGCTGCATCCCTTGGACTTCTTTCAAACAGCCTCCAAAACAGATCTCCAAATGGGTCAAAGTTTGCTAATCTGGAGCCCAGGTTTGTGATCCTCCTGTTTGCTTTTTTACTTTCTCTTATGGATTCCATCATCTCATAGTCACTGCAGTCAGTCTGTCCTCAACTTTCACTTGTCTAAGCATAGTACTGATCATCAGCTAGTGTCTGCTTCTCTCTAATTGAGGAGTCAGTCTCAGAAACTATGAATGACAAGTATCATGCTTTTAGTTGTATACTAATGCTGTACCTCTTTTGAGATAGTCTAGCAGAGGTTATTATGACCCCAATCCAAAGGATGTGGAGGTCAATAAGAAGATTTTCAGACTTTATGCTCTACAGATTACATTTGATGACCTTTTTTTCAACACAGAAAATAGAGGACATCAAATTCAATCATTAAAAAGCAAACACAAATCTAACAAATCAAGGATATTCTGAATATAAAGACTAAAAGCCTGATGAGTTGATGAACTCCCTGCTGCAGGAACATTTGAAGATTAAATATCTATATGGGTTCATAAAAAGCCCTTCATGAAAGAAAAAGTCATCAAGTTTAACATAAAAGGGCCATCCCTTATCTTAGAAATCTCTGCAATTCAAATTGCAGTTAGCACTGAGGACTGAAAGAGTATTCTGACTAAATGCCTAATATGTTTATCTTACCTGGACATCCACTAATTGCCAGTATTAGAGAGAGAATACTTAACCTGATGGATTCAAATATTTCAAAATATTGTCATACAGAGTCCTGATGTAAGCTTTTAAGTTGCTCAGGGCAAAACATTTGAAATGACTGGGAGATTTGCCATTGTTTTCAATGGAGTTTTGATTCAGCTTTACACGGTTCATTTTAGGAAATCTCTCATTCTTTGATATTATTGACCAAAGACCTGTGGATCAACACATTAGGGCACTGTAGGTCAAATTTGCAAAGTGTTTTATTATTATTAAAAGGACATGCTTTTCTAAAAGAAAGCAAATTGTGGACAGGATGGACACTTGTCCCATCATCAAGCTCTGAAATTCTAAACAGAGCAGAAAAAGTACTACTTCGTACAACAAATTTCAAGAGTAAATATAATGAGAGTTTTTTAATATTTGCATTTATGTATGTGTAAAATAAAGAAATAATTCCATTCTGAAGTGGTTTGTTGGTTTTTCTTTCAGTGCTTCCTTTATACAAGTAATTTTTTAGTTCCAGATTAATTTCTGGTGCAAGTCTACAAAAAGCTCTGCATCAACAGAAGGAATAGATTTGTTGGGTAATCTTTTTTCATTCCAGTCAATGATAAACCCAGCACTTTACTCACTGTTTCTCTTTGTGAGTTAATACAGAGTATTGAATTTCTTCTTTGTATTCTCATTTTTCCTTTGTGTAGGCATTTATTTTTTCTTTTCTTTTTTTGTTAGTTTCCTTGGGGGATGAGGCAAAGACATAATTACCAAGAATACCTTCAAAAACCAGCTTTAAAAAAAAAAGAGAGAACGAAAGAAAAGACAGTCTGTTTTTCTTTGTTTTCAGCAACATTTTGTAACTAATAATTACTGTTGTATGACTGGACAGGATATTGGAATTATTAGTAGTCAGAAGACAACATGTAATTATAATGAAGTAAATCACAACTGGATTGAGGAAAAGAAAAGGGAAGCAGAAAGGACAGAAAATAGAAGAAAAATAAGTAAGGACAAAGACAAAAAGCACAGCAGTTCGTATCTTTCACTGTTGTGAATCATCCATATGCTTTTATTAACAAACATAGACCAGTTTCTGGTTCTATTTGCTACTTTGTGACTCCAAGATCATTACAGAGAAGTTCTGTATTATTACAACTGACATCAGAATCAGGATCATGTGGGAAGAGCGAATGACGAGTCCTGTTGTACGCTGAAACACTGTTCTGTTCTCTCTGCTCTGTTGGCTCAGGATAGCAGTGACATTTTCATTTTTGTTTAACATGTATTTAATGGTAAAACTATATCGAGCTGAGTTTTCTGAAACTTACATGGGAATTCACCTGCCATTATGAGTTCACCTGGCTTTACACACTTTTAGTGACAGGGTAAGAACAGTCAGACTTCTGTTATATTGCACCAAGCAGAATGTGGGGTCTAGTCCAGAACAGAACAGAACAGAAGTGATTACTGAGGAATACAAGTAATGTAAACCTTGGGTCACAAAGTAGCAAATAGAACCAGAAACTGGTCTATGTTTGTTAATAAAAGCATATGGATGATTCACAACAGTGAAAGATACGAACTGCTGTGCTTTTNAGGAAAAAAAGGCCCAGAAACCTTCCTACCCCATGCTCTCATTAAAACAATTTTTTTTTTTCACTGTAATCCTTTGCATTTTTTTAATAAAGAAACATAATATCTAATTATATATATATTTTTTACTGTAGCAGAATGGTGAGCTTTCTGTCACGAGAACTTCATCCCATTCTATGATGATATAAATCTGCCTGTTTTTCTCCATGAATCACAGATAGTCTAGATACTTTCTTAGAACTATTCATGTCTAACAGTAGATGACATAAACCTCACTTCATGTATCTACAAAATTGCTCACTCATGGTTTGACCAATTTACTTCTAAAAGTAGAACCTGGCTGGTAATGTATTTTCTGTTTCACAGAAAATTACATTATTCCCACAATTTTCAGTTTTTAGCTGGATAATAATAACAGAAGAAATGTGAAATTTACTTGAGAATGCGAGTCTGAAATAAAATAATAATGATTTTTATTTCAAACTTACTTTTTCAAAGAAAGTGAAATTATTCATTGTAATGCTCGTGTTTGATTTTATACACTATGAACAGCTTTAAAATGATACAGAAGAGGCTGTACTGAAATGGAAACATCTGAACATTCTGTTCCATTACAACCTCATCAGAACAATCTTCTCAGATTTCTTCATAATGAAATTTTATTAGAATTGATAGATTTTCACACAAGCATGCAGTTTTGACAAGCATTTTCTGCAAGAAAGAAAGAAAGGTTGGTAGAGGACATTCTGCTGGTTTTATTTAAAAATCTCTGCATTATATAAAAAGAAAAAAAGGAAACCCATCAAAAAATAGCTAATCATTTGAGTTCTCTCTAGACGCTTATCTGCTATAGTTCTTCTACAGAAAGATTTAATTACTTTTTTACCTAAAAATATTTTACCATTCAAGAAACTTTACCTTAGACAACATTTTATTCTCAAAACAGCTCCAAAGGGCAGTCTAATATAGTTTTGTTTATCTTCCCACTAGCATGCTAAGATATGGAGATTCTAAATTATTTTCAAAAATGAAACTCGACTTTGATGTAGAATCTGGATTGAGGCATTGTCAAATAAGGCACCATTATGTACTCCTGCCTCTCTTTTTCAAAATAAAAGAAAACTCTTTTTTTTTTTTTTTGATAAATGTTACAGCTCAGCCATGTACAGCATAAAGGGAAAACTATCATGTTGAAGAACTGAAGACACACTTATGAGGAAAATAAAATAGTGGTACATCCCACTTTTGCTTCTCCTGCATAAATAATGCAGCCCAAGGGCAATTAGCAGTTGGAGGGTGGTTTTGTGTCACATCAAGCACCACTTCAGAAGCCCAATGACATAGACAATTCCCCATTACAATGGAAAATACAGTGGGACAAAGGAAAATATTTCGCTTCACTGAGTAAAATCTTTATATAAAGGCCAGCTACAAAAGAGACAATGATCTTTGCTCCTGGACACCTACTAGCCATTAATGGGAAAGTTCCTCTGAAAACATACACATGCACTTACAACTTGGGCTCTAATGAGGACTTTGCTGTTTGATGACGACACATCTGGCATGCTTTCAGAACTCTGCAGTCCCAATTATAAAGCTGTCCAGCAGGAAAACCCATTACAGATTTGAGCTGTCAGACCTTCGAAATGAGGTTGAAGAAAAAAAAAAAGATGCAAGGGAAAGAGGTTAAAGATGAAGGAGAGGAAAAAAAAAAAAAAGGAAGAAAAGAGAGGAAGCTGAGGCTTCATTTGGGAAAAAAAAAAAAAAGAAGGAGAAGAAAATAGTGAAGAGTAAAATGTCTTTAAAGAAAAGTTGTTCCTAGAGCCCTCTATAATGTGACAGAGCTAATTTGTGCTTTTAAAGATCTAAAGAGTCTGCTAGCTGCAGGTGGCAAAGAGGTTACTTCTGGCATGTACTGCAGGCATCAGATAACATAACACAGAAAACTTCTGTCCCCCATGGAAAAGTTAATGAGATCAACTCTTTTAGGATCTCCTAAAAGAGTTCCTTCAAGCTCACCCTATCCACATCTCATTCTTGCAGGCAAACAAAAAGTGTCTAGTTGAGTTTAATTGGCCAACCAATGCTTTGATAGCCAGGGTTTTTTGCTTGCCCTTGGGGTTACTGATTGTAGCAGAATTAGGCCAATTTTATGAAATATTAAGATCAGTTTTCACCCATTTTTTTTTTGTTTTCTTTTGGAGGAGGTGTGTGTATTTTCCTTGCTATTGGAAATCTATATCTGGTAGTAAATTTCCATAAATAGCAAACTGTTAGCCTTTTCAGTGTGAAGTCTCATCATTTCTGATAAGGTCTAAAGATTCTCCAAGGCATGCCTAAGCAAAGTGGAAGTGAAATAAGGAATGGCACATATGTTTCACAATGAGGTAAAATCTAATTTATGGCAGTAGTAGATACAGTATTATAGGACTAAGCTATTACAACCACAATGCGTTGAACATGGAAACTATGGAATCAAAACAGGGATGACTCCATTGCAGAGAGCTGTTCCAAGATTCCCTGTTTGTTCTACATGCATCAAACAATAGTCTCTCAACAGAAAAATTGCCCAAAGTAATTATTTAGCAAATTTACTCCTCATTCCAGAAGCTGCAATATTAATCTCTGTCATAGAAAAAAAATAAATCAGATATAAAAATCAAGAAGTCTATATAACCTTAAATGTCAGTCTCATATAGAACTGCTGTCCCAGTAATGTTTGACTCTGTAACTTGAACTGAAAGCATATGCACTGACTGAAGATGTCTGAACTCAGGACATGTCCAGAAAGGAGGGGTTGTAGGGCATTAGTCCTGGCTGCATATTTTCTGTTCAGCCTGAGTGTATTCTGAGAGCTTGCTTTGAGAGATGCTCTCCAAGCAGGGTCTACAGGGGAAGAGCCTGTAGACCTTAACCTCAGTGCATGCCTGTTTGGAGTGGGTATGTAAAATACAAACCCTGGGTTAGAACTCGGGCTTTCCCAGTGGAGGAGTGTAGGTATGTTTGTGTGAGTCTCAGGAACTGAAGCAAGTTCTCTGGTGTATAAGCATCAGAATGATCTTCTTGTTCAACCTTTCTTGTTTAGGTAATAATTCCAAGTGAAATGCTCAGCTGCCTAGTTTCTCTGTAACTCCTTCCACAAACTCTTCTTTCCCTTGGCCTTCATGTGTCACTGCACTCCTGTTCTGTACTTCCTCCAGACAGAGAGGATGATTGTACCCCTTTATCCAGCCCTGTTGTCATTTATCCAAGCCATTCTCCCCTCTGTCGATGGAGCTAAGAGAAATCACCCCTCAGTGCAGGAGGCCTGGGAGTTTAATCTCTCCTCTTTTTCACCTCTTAGGATAATGTGAAAACATTTTCCTTCAGAAAACATGTTTATGCAGCATCAGCATCAAAAAGCCATTTTCTTGTTTTCCCTAATGACTTTATCAGACACAGAGAAACACAATGAAAGATGTTGTTATTCCATTTCCTTTCCTTGATCTTTATGTTTTCATGGAAGCATCATTAGTGAGGATAATATTTGTGCCAGAATATATTCAACACATGGGCCTGACACTCTCATTTTAATGTATCACCAGGATTTGTTTTTTTTTCTTTATTAAGCTCTCCAGCATTCATCAAAAGCTATTCCAGAAACAAAANTAAAAATAAGACAGCCTATCTCATCTGTGAGGCAGAGACAGGCCATGTCCTCAAGAGTTTAGAGACATGGTATACAGTGGAGACAGAGAGTAAATAAGGACATAGTATTACACACAGACTATTCTCAGGGAGAACTGACTTCCCTCACTCCCAATGCAGCACTGGTTTTGTACATAGCACTTAGGGCATATCTTTGGAGAATAAACTTCCAGTAGTTTGTATTCAGAAAATTTGTAACTTAAACTTTATGTGTAAGAGTCCAAATAAATGAGCTTTACTTTTCAGGGCTTGCTAGCCTGTAGTCAGGGTTAGGCTGCAGCTCCGCAGGATGGGTTTATTCCTTTTTGGATTGTGACACAGGGAGGAAGCAGATCCAAGTCTTTGCCATCAGCTCTTGTACCATCTTCCCAGGTACAGGCTCTCTCTGATCTCTGAGGGCACCCAGTCAGCCATACTCCTTAGTTATATACTGGTAAGCATATATATATATAGAATATGAATGGCTGACTGCTATTTGAGCTTGCTGCAGGAGGTCCTATTTCCTTAACTTTAAAGATTAGTTTGCAGAGAATTATGGTGGGGTTTTTTGGGGGAGTGGGGGGAGGGAGGGTGTTATTTGCTCAAAGGAAAATGCTAGAAATACACATTATTTTTTGAGCACTTTNCTCCCCTCTGTCGATGGAGCTAAGAGAAATCACCCCTCAGTGCAGGAGGCCTGGGAGTTTAATCTCTCCTCTTTTTCACCTCTTAGGATAATGTGAAAACATTTTCCTTCAGAAAACATGTTTATGCAGCATCAGCATCAAAAAGCCATTTTCTTGTTTTCCCTAATGACTTTATCAGACACAGAGAAACACAATGAAAGATGTTGTTATTCCATTTCCTTTCCTTGATCTTTATGTTTTCATGGAAGCATCATTAGTGAGGATAATATTTGTGCCAGAATATATTCAACACATGGGCCTGACACTCTCATTTTAATGTATCACCAGGATTTGTTTTTTTTTCTTTATTAAGCTCTCCAGCATTCATCAAAAGCTATTCCAGAAACAAAACCTGGGTCACCCTTCTGCCAACTTTTTGAGGGGAGGATTATAGAATTGATAGAGAACTGATAGAATCCATGTAGTGGGATAGATATATTCATGGCCTTGAACTCAGAGACATGAACTCAGTTTCTTGCTCTTTCTCCAAACTGCTTTGTGAATTCCTTTCTCCCTGGAGAAAAGGGAAACTTGGTCTTTGCAGCTATGTTGACTACCGGTATGATGAAATATTATCTCCCTCCAAGTGGTGGCAGAAACCTCTACATAATTAAAAATGACATAAACAAACACCCAAACACACAAACAAGTTAAAACATTCTTTGTTTTTCTTTGTCTTTTTATTAGCAAAGCTTTTTGCTCTGAGGGGTGGCTATTACAGTATGCCACTCTAAGTCTAGCTTCCTAAAGTNGAGGTCCTATTTCCTTAACTTTAAAGATTAGTTTGCAGAGAATTATGGTGGGGTTTTTTGGGGGAGTGGGGGGAGGGAGGGTGTTATTTGCTCAAAGGAAAATGCTAGAAATACACATTATTTTTTGAGCACTTTCTTGGCTGGTCTCTTAAGAAGAAACTCCTGCAAGTCTTCCCCTCAACAGTGAGCCTCACTCTCTGTATATCACAGAGTCCCTTGCTCACAGTTCATCTAGAAGAGAGCAAACTGCTCAGCCTCACTTCACAGCACTCAGGTCCCAGCTGAGATCTATTCATGAGAAACTCTGCAGTACAAATCAAGGGACCCTTAGGGCACTGTATAAATTCATAACAAGGAATAATCCATTCTCAGCATTGCATGCAATAACACTTTAAAAACCCCCAACAAAACACTGTAGAAAACATTGGGGAAAGGCAGAACAGCAGGGGAACTGGAGAATGGTGTTGCAGAAACACCAAATCATCCCACCACCAGTGCTGTCAGCATCTCTGAGCACTAATCAACACAGGCAGGAGCTGGGCAGTCTCTGTCAGAGAAGGGAATGGAGGCACTGTGAAACAGCAGGTGAGATCCATCCACTCCGAGGAAATGTCTATAAGAGGAGTAAGATTTTCCTAGATTTTCTTCAGAGATATTACTGAGACTTGAGACTCCAGTCCAGATCTGGATCACATTCCAGAGATTCCTCTCTGTCTCTCTCTTAGGCTTGTGGGAAAATATGGTAGTTAATTATCTAAAGAAAAAAAAAAAAAAATCAACTCTATTAGGTAGGCCTGAGGGCATTAACCAAACTGAAAAAGAAAAACTATAGTAACCCTCAAATTATGTCAGTTTACCAGGCTCTGGAGTAAACTGTAATTTGCTTTTCTGGTTACAGCCATTTGCCTCCTCCTGCCTTTCTGGTTGTCTGTGTTGTAACAGAGAAATAAGAAAACCCAGTAATGCAACTGGATCTTGGGACATAATAAGGTTACTGGAAAGT
>VYZS01041022.1:0-10378 GCA_013400695.1 Neodrepanis coruscans | reverse complement strand
CGGGAAACGCCACCACACATGCGTGGCGCCGAGCCGGCACCAGCCGGCAGTGCCACTGGAGATGGGACAGGGCAGCCCCGCCCGCCACACTGGGAAAACCACCGAGCTGCGGTGGCGCCCCCCTGGCACAGTCGGGCCCCTGCACTGCCGCCACAACTCAGGGATAGGGCAAGGCAGCCCTCACCCGCCGGGGGAGGGTGGAGGGGCCAGCGCCAGCCCGCACTGGGCCAGCAAGGGGCACCAGGACAGAACAGCCCCACCCCCACTGTCCCCCCCACTGCCGCCAGCACCGTGCCCGAGCACAGCCGCGCAGGGGAACCAGCCCAAGAATGGGGAAGGCAGCAGCCGCGTGGGGGAGACATGGCCGCGGCAGGGACTGACCCCGTCCCCAGCTGCATGGGAGCTGGCGGTGGAGTGGGCCCACCCCCACCTGCCACCGCCACCACAGCAACCCGCCTCAAACACACAGGAGAAACAGCTCAACACAGCCCCGATCCCCCCTCCCCCTCCCAAAAACCCCCTAGAAAGAGCCCTCTCCCTGTCCCTAAAACAGAGGGAAGAGACAATGAGGGGGGGAAGGGAAAAAAATGGTTTTAGCTCCCAGGACCCTTGCCTTCAACGTACAACACCTTGATACACCAAGCATACAAAGCTATTATCCAGTCTGTATTTCATGCTTTCAATTCTGAGGTTCTTGACAGCTGGACAACACAGCAGCTGCCACATATATATATATATATATATATATATATGTGTGTGTGTGTGTGTGTGTGTGTGTGTGTATGTGTTTACAGCAGTCCTTTCATTGTCACCTGTGGCTATTTGATTAAAAAGTGATCAGGGAGGAATTTATTGGTCTAAGCCTGTCTCTAAGGAGATTGTTTCATAAAGCCCAGCCCACCAATGATTGCTTACTCCTCACACTTTCTTGCTTCTCTTTCAGCATACAGGGCCTGAGCACTTTGCTGTTCCCACGCTTTTTTGCTTTTAGCGTGTAGCTGAGTTTAGTTGTTTTTGCTGTATGAAGTTACTTGTTCCTGCCTTACAGTTTGGATGCATTTACTTTAGTAACACATAAGCATTTTCATGAACTGCTTGCTCTTTGACGTACATTGTACATTCACCACACTTAACTTTAAAGCTTTTTCACCTCTCACATGAATCCATTTCCTGAGTCCTTAGGAATAGAATCTCAAATGGCTGCTGGTTAGAATGTCTGAAATAAAAAAATCCCATAGAGATGCCTATGAATGCTTTATTTGTATAGAAAAGAATGATTTTACAATATGATTTAGTGCTTAATTCTTTCTAGTTTTTCCTTGCAGAAGAAGAAATAATAGAAAGAAAATCACGTGGGGGGAAAGAATCAACAAAAGGAGTGGGTCAGTAAAAGCAAAAAAACTATCCCAGGTGGTAGTGCAGACAAAAAGTATGATTTTGGTGAATGTCATGAGATCAGATGCCCCATGATCACTATTATGGATAGTGACCCTGAGGAAAAAAACCCTGGAGGCATGGTGTTTTAGTAAGATTATTTCACAGCTGATAAGTAAATTCACACTCTGTTGTCCCTCTCCACATTTCCTTAGCATGAAATCTTTTTGAAAGCATTAAAATCTTAAATAAATGATTAAATTATTAAAATCCAGTTGGTCATGAATAACATCAATAAATCAGTTTAGGAAAGAGACTGCTTCTCTGTTAGCCTGTAAGTGCAGTTTGAGAGCCCCTTTAACATTCTAGGACATCTTTTATAATTTGGTGAGGTGAGCACTAGTACATAAGGAACAGTTGCAGCCCTTCCAACAGACCATGACATGAAGTGCTTTAAAATTTCTTTTCCTCTTATTTCATTAATTAAACTACACGACTTGTCACCACTGAATACTCCTTCAGTGACTAACCCCAGTGGCCCCCTAATTTTACCTCCTGTAATGTGAGAACTTTTTCATCACAGTGTCATTTACAAGATGTTAAGGTCAAGCAACTGCACACTGTGGATATGTATGGATATTTCTTCTGAGTCTTTGTTCTTCCACTGATACAGCAACTGGACTAAAGCTGCAAAGGGACAAGAAAAAAAACTTCCCTTATGCACTTCCCTCTATCCAGCTGCACCTCTTTGAACCACAGTTTCTGGGGTTCACTGTAAGAATGCCATTTTGGCACTCAGAGCAAATAAAACAGAAAATAAACTGAAACAAAAAATCACCACTTTTTCAATGTCTGGTGTAGTATTATTCTAAACTTTTATTCTCTCAGAAACTAGTATGGAGATCTTTAAACTCTTCCTTTAAGGGTTTCTTGGTAGAGAATTTCCATTCTGTCAAAAGGATCTTTCTAGGCAGTTATCTCCAGAGAAAATCATGTCTGAGCTACTAGACAGTAAACAACAGTGCAGTCTCACAGGGTCTAGGGTAACCTGAATAAGGTTAAAACTAAAGGTAGTGACAGCAGTACAATCCTTCCAGAGTGTCTGTGCACATGTCCATGTATAATATTGACTATGAATATTTTATATAGCCTTGGTCCAATCTCAAGCAAAACAACTTACAAGACACTCTGAAATAAAGGATGTTTTTGATAACAGTTTCCCTTTATCTGCACATATAAATAAATTGGGCTACAAAAGTGTCAGACTATGTCTTTATCAGTCCTTCCAGGATTTTAAACCATTTACTCTTTTCACCTCTTCTCTCCTTGTCTTTTGATTCTCCATAATGCTGTCATGATGAATGTGACAAGATAACTTTATATATCCAGAAATCAATTCTGCATTTACTTACACTTCCTCCCTGCGGTCTTCATCTCTCCTTCCTCCTGAGAAGCCAAATAATGGGACAGCTATGCCTATACTACATTAGCATCCACAGCTCAAGCAACTCTTCTTGTTTTTTCTCACTGGTCTTAATGCCAATGTACCTTGACTGCTGAACAAGTTGTTTTTGCCGACAAGTTTTCCTTTTACTGTCTGTTGACACTGCAAAGCCCCATAGCATGTTTACTAACTGTGCTGTGTCCAATTTGTCTTCTGAAAGAGTATTTTAGTTTTAATTTCTAGATGCAGCATCTCAAACTTGTTTTAAAGGAAACCACCATTCTATCCGTTAACAGGCAATAGTCTTTATAGTGAGATATAGCCCAGTGCAAGGGTTTCCAAACTTTCATTTTATATCAGCAGGGGCTCTGATGTCCCTGACCATTAAACCTCAGCAGACTTGGTGCAAAGTCAGTATGTGCAATACACCACTATTGAGACATACCTGAGTGAGTTTGTCACCTAGCAGCCCAACCACACCACTGCATAAACCCAGCTTTGCTGCCCTGGGTGTCTGAGCCTGGGTGTCTGGAGCAGCCCCAGGGATCAGCATGACAATGTAGTACAGACCCAGAGATTCTTTTGCATATTTAGGTGGATTTTACTACTTCAGCTGAGAAATTGCTGCTTCTTTGAAGCTGTTACCTGGCTATTCTTGATGGATCACAGTTTATCTCTTTGGGCGCAACTCTGAGTAGCAATTATAGGCTGTTGGAAAAAAATTTTTATATTGTATTTACTAGGCTCATACTCATAATAGTATATAATAATAAAAAAATCCCAAATCTTTCAAGACTAAGACTATGGCTAATAAAAATGGAAAAATATTTTATGTAAATGCTATGTGAACTTGAAAAAAACCATTGTTCTTTAAAAAAATCCTTCTCTAATACAATACCTGCTTCATTTTACCAACTGAAAAACAGGAATGAAGAGAAGGGCTAAAAAAACACGGAAACATGGCATTTTTAATTCTATTTTGTTATCCTTTACCTCTGATCTGAAGCCTCCAGCTGGAGGTGTGCTCCTGACAGATCTCAGATGCTGATAGCAAGCGCTGAAATTTCGTGTCCAAACCTGATAAGTTTCCGGTGAAATCTGCATAGCACCCTGTAAAAAAGGATGCACGGCTGCTATTCTTTTGTAACTTAATGTAAAGATATCCTTTTAAAAATCTTCCAGAGTAGACTTTTCTTCTCATTGATTCCAGCAACCCATTATTACCTCAGCAAGTCAGCACTTGGAGCTTACTCTGAGGGCTCTTCCTGCAGTGACTCCTGCGTATTTGTTTGTGATTCTGCGAGGAGAGTCTCTTGCTGATCCTACTCTATGAGAATCCTTGATTCAAATCAAGATTCTTGACCTGACATTGTTTCCTTCTTGACAGAGAGATATGACTGTTCTCACCTTGCTTGCCGTGTCGTGGATGGAATTTCTACGAATCCGCTCATTGGCATCAGCTCAAAGCAACAGTGTTTGCTCACTGTCCTGTCTTATCCACAGCCTACCTCTCTTAGCATAGATCACCCCTGGAATGTTTTCTAAAAGCATTTGGCCACATTTCTCCACTCCATTGTTACTCCTTACTGATGTTGGGGTTATGCTGTACCTGGCTTGCAATCCTGATAAAATTGGCAGTGATTTAGTGATTGAACAGAGTAACTTCAAGTGAGGAGCCTTTGCAGCACAGAATCTACCCTGAAAACATGGCACAGACTGACTGTTGCATACATATGTAAACTACTGTTTTGCTAGTACAGGAATTTACAATCATGAAGGTCTAGCAGGCTTGAATTCAGTTTCCCAGGGGTTATGTGTATTTGTTCTGATTTCCAACCAGAGCTAGTTTGTCTTTTGTTTGGAAATATACAAAGTTAAGATTAGATTTTCCTGCCCCTGCTATATCCACTGTGATTCCCTGTAAGGATCCTTCTTTCTCATTGGATGTTTGTGTTTCAGTCACTGTGTATACTATTACTCTTTATTTAATTACTGGTGACTACCTATGTTATTTTTTTTTCTTCTACCTTCACACTGTAGCTTTTATTCAGAGATTTTTTTTTTCCTCCTTTCTAGCTTTCATGCTGTCTCTCTGCCAGTGGATTATAATGAATGTAGTTTCAGCTGTGGCTGCTTCTTGAGTTCTTGCAGGCTGAGCTTGAAAAAATTGCTTTCTGGTGGCTCTTACTGCTTCAATACTTTCCATCATCAGATCACTGGGCAATTTTCCTAGAGAGGGGTCAGTGTCATAGGTAAAAATCTAGGCTCTTTTTCACACTTCTTGGTGAGTTACAGCTTGTGGTATCTCTATGTCCTACATCTCTATGTCCCACCTTGAAACATGAAGTACATAAAGAACAAGCTGGCTCCTTTATATGGTGCTGGGACCACTGGACCTTGCTTCCAACCAACCTGCTGCTTCCAGCAGTGAGTCATTGCCTGCTCTGGTGCCTGCTCTGTTGTGTGCTATAGATGTGCACTTAGAGGAGCACCCTTTTAGATCTATACTCTTTACTGCATGAACACAGTAGCTCATCTCCAATTAGTGGTTCTCATTTGTGTTTCAATACTGTCTTTGCAACAGTAATGACAAATGCCTGCCTGGAGAAGCATTTTCAGGACATTTATTTAATTAAGTTTTATCTGTTTTATGAATTTCTTTTAGTGCCCAGTTCACTGGGCCGCTCTGGGTGATTTGACCAACACATGCATGACGCAGAATTTCCTTATAAAAAATAATTAGCTGTGCTTTCTGGGGGAAGAATTGGCCATGGGATACTTAATGGCTGCCTGGGAAATTGTCCTTCTTTCCAATAGTTAATTTTTTTGTTTCTCCCCACTTAGAGAAAACATCTCAATTGTAAGAACAACCCTATAGCCGGTCACACATAGTAAAATAAGTGGCAACTGGAGATCAGTGAAAAGTTATGTGTTGTGGGTTAGAAGATAAAACCGTTTCCCCCCACCATTCCCCGCAGGGCACGGGCCTGTGGGGACCGCGCAGGGAACGGGGCCACCCCGCGGCTGCGGGGCTGTGCCGGAGCCAGGGCTGCCCTGCGGGCGCTGCCATTTCCGGGTATGCACTTCCGGCTTGTGGATTGGTGTCACTTCCGGGCCGTGGGCGCGGGGGGCTGCCCTGGGGGGCCGTGGCACCGGGGCTAGGGCCACGCTGCGCCCGCATGACCGCGCGGGTGTGCAGGGGCCGCGCCGGGGCCGGGGCTGCCCCGTGAATGCGCAGTGCTGCGGGCGCCGCCACTTCCGGGTAGGCACTTCTGGCTTGTGGGTTGGCATCACTTCTGGGCCGGGCCAGGGGCACGGGGGGGACACCCTGCGGGGCCACGGCCACATGGCACCGCAGCCATGCAGCACCGTGGCCATGGCTGAATGGTGCTGCAGCGGTGCGGCACCGGGGCGGGGCCGTGTGGTGCCGCTGCGCCGTGACGCCACAGCCGTGGGACACCGGGACCGGGCCGCATGGCGCTGAGGGCGCCGCCATTACTAGATATGTAGTCCTGGCCCGTGCATCACTTCCGGCTGGCCGCGGCGTTTCCCGTGAGCCACCGCGCGCGTGGGGCTGTACCCGGGGCAGAGCCCGCGGTGCTGCTAGGCCAATCGCAGGAAAGGCTGGCCCCTGGACCCATCTGCGCATGCGCAGATCGGGGCCCCCTATAAAAGGGGAGAACCAGCACCATTTTGCTCTCTTCGGCTCTGGACGCAGCTGTGGCAACATCGTTCCTCGTCTTCACGTCGGGACTAGCGGCCATGTGGAGGACAGGTCAGCGATTCCACCGCAGCAGTCTGGTGTGGTATCTGCCTGGGAGGGGGAGCCGTTTTTTTTGATCACGTTTTTTTTTGTGATTAGTTTTCTTTCTTTTTTTCTTTCTTTTTGGAGGGGTGGACTTTCTCTTTCTTGGAATCGCATTCTTCCTCGCGAATTCCTGGGAGGCGGATTTCCTTCTCGGGGAGGGGGGTTGTTTCTTCCTTTTTTTTTTTTTTATTCTTTCTTCCCTTTGTGGTTTTCTTTTTTCCTTTCCCTGGGAGGCGAGTGGTCTGGTGATTATCTGCAGCTATTCCCCGGGTTCCAAAGACCACATCTCTTCCATCAGCACTGAAATCCCTTCCTGGGGGCTATCGGGAAGGGGAGGGGAGAGGGCTCGCGGTTTCTAACTTTCTTGAGTGTTTTTCTTCAGTAAAAGCCGAGCAGAAGCTCGCGCTGCTGGGGAGTCCTCAGATCGGCCGTGGGCTTTTCTCTAATCACCCCGGCGTCTCTCCGGGAGCCCAGAAAGAGACCAGCACTACCCTGGAGTGTCCTCACCCCAACACGGGCACTGTGAAAGCTTAATTTGTCTGTTTTTTGCACTTTATTGTTAGTTTTTCTGTGTATGTAGAATGAACTGTGATATTTGTGTGTTTTCTTCATTTTGTGGTGTGTCTGTGGCTTCTCTTGGAAATCTCTTGTCCAAAATCGCTAAATTTGTGGTAAAACCACGACATTGTGCTTGTCCTGTGTCAGGAAGACACATTTGTTATCCGTGAAATGAAGATCAAAGTAGTGAACCAAATTTTTTAAGTCTCCATAGTACAACTGCTAAAGTCCTGAGGGCAGATACAAGTTCAGCAGCTTTTCTGTACACATGGAATTACAGAGGTTTGTCATGTTTTTCACTTCATCTTTGAAGTTAGCTTTTAAAGAAAGGATATTTTACTAAAGACTTCAGTGTTACTAAAAAAAAGATTAATGTCTTCCTATTTCAGAATGTGGAACAATTATGTTATTTACAGAAAAATCCAAGCCTAAATCCAATAGGAGAAAAAAACAAAGAAAAAAAATGCAATTGATTGTGTACTGTATATCCATTAGTATTGAGTCAATTATAATAAATTTATTTCTTAGTAATCACATTTTGATTTTTTTTTATTTGTAGATGACACAAGAGCAAGTATGGTTGAAGGTTCTTGCAGAACCTTCTTGCAGTTCTTTCTTCCAAATGTTTTAATTTAGAAATGTGGAAATTAATTTATATTTAAATATTTTATTATTTTTAAATGTAGAAAGTCTTGCTATTTGTTTGTTACGGAAATATATCTTCTCGGGTTTTCAAATATTTTTCCTAATCACAGTGGCTGCAGTTTGTTGTAATGAAAACAATTCTTTTCATCTGGTCCTAAATAGCAGCTGTTTTCAGCAATATAAAATTGAGAAAATACGGTCTAATAAAAGATAAATATAGGTATATTATACACTACTACAACTGATAAAACTTAACATAATATACTATAATATAATATGCAAATGAAGGCCTCCTCAAAATATAATTTTCAAACCCCTTACATGTCCTAAAATATTAAGAAATAACTTTGGGCCTTTTTTCCCTGTGTATTTTCATTAACAGGAGACTTTCTCCCAAATGATGAAGGCTTTAGGTGAAAGCAACACTTTTTTCCCCAGAAAAAAATGTATTTCCTGGCTCTGTCAGCATGGAATTTTTTTTTTGTTAGTAAGTATCTGTTTTGGTTGCCAAAAATTGCCCTTGAGAAGATCATCTTAAATAAGGTGTATCAAATTTCTAAGTACTGCTGAAATCTTTCTCCTTCATTAAGATAAAATTAGCACGTCATCTTGAGAATGGTCACAATTCCGACAGAGAGGTTGGGCATATATTTATGAGTCAGCAGAGTCTGGGTTCTAGGCAGTCAGATTTCTGTCTGTGTTTCAGCTTTTGCTAATGTATATCTCGTAACTGTTGTATTTGAAAGGTGAATTTATTCTGAAAAATTCAAAGTTATTTTCCATTAAAATAATTTCCAGCTTCTGTTAAATCAAATTCCAGGGTCTGGGAGAAAGAAGGTAAAAAAACTAACCCAAACACCTTTATCCTTCAGGAACCTGCTAAATAGGGGAATTATGCACTTCACAAAATTGTTTTTGTGGCCTCAAACTCTTTCCACCTAAATAACTCAGCCCTTTGAAGAAAATGCCTTGGTGACCTTCTGTGGCTTTGGCACTGCAGAACCTTGCACATATTTTCTGCTGAACAGGGCAGAAAATGAGCTCAGTTTGGAGGGCAGAAAACCATCTGAATAAATCATGCTTCAAGTACATGACCCAGTTTCTTGTCAGTGCAATATCATACTCTGTTAACAGAAGCATTCTGGTTTCAACAGTTATCTTTTTCCCAGCAGTGAAAGGAAAACCTTGGAAGCAGATGTATCTAGCAACAATTATGAAACAAACAAATGAGCCTTGGTGGGATCCTGACAATACAGTGATTGCACAGCTGTGCTGACCCCTTGCTGCCATAAGACAGCAATGAAGGAGCTTGCCCTCATTTCACCTTCCACATTTTCTTTTGAAGGCATTGCAACAAAAGCTAAAATGGAAGTAAAACTTAGATTCCCAAGGGGAACTTTAAATCTAAACTCCTTCAGCCTTTGGAAAAATCTGGATTTGGACCGACTATTATTTCTTTGGTGGATAATTCAAAATTCTGTTCTGTTTCATAGAAAAATATGTACCTCTGGTGGGTTTTTTTGGTGTATGTTTAATTGTTTGTGTGTTTTTTTGTTATTGTCATGGTTTTTTTGTTTGCTTCAGGTTTTTTGATTTGTGTTAGTTTTATGGGGTTTTTTTTGGTGGATGTTTTGTTTGTTTTTAATTATATTAACTCTTCCAACTGACTTTGCATTAGAGAAAATGAAGTATTATTGCACAGTCCTTATGGCTCATAATATGTGGCATTTTAATATGCATCTGCCCCACAAGTAAGAATGGCAACAAGCATCTGGGGGGAAGAAGAGCTCGACAGTTTTTGACATTTATTGCTGCAACTGGGGATAGGATACATAAAAAACAAATTACAACATTGTGATGCAAGATCAGTGTGTTCTTGGATATATTTTCTTAACAAACTTAACATGGATGCTCTTTAAGTTCACAAGTTTTCTGTTTGTGCTCTGAATATTACCAGAAATGTTTCAGTTAATTACTATTATTTAATATTTTTTTAAACAACCAAACATTTTTTTTATGCTTTTAGTTTTATTGAGATAATTCAAGATTTCTTATAGGGTAACTGTCATATATATGATAAAACAGAGAGCTTTGATACTAAAAAAATTACTAACCATGAGATTTAACTAAAATATCTTTTATGAACTACAAACAAAATAATATTAAGAAAACTGCTTCATTAGTTTGCATCCAGACTCATTTCTAACTCATTTTAAACCCATAATTTTTTACTTTTTGTTTCAACTCCAATTAATTGTGCTCTAGCCTAGTTTGAAAAAAATGCTCTGGCTTTATTGCTCAAAGTCACAAATGTAATCAACAGGATATAAACTGCTGTTGCAGATATGAGTCTTCAAAGTGCTAGGCACCACAGGCATGATCCTAATTAGTAATCATATGTTTATCTTTAAACAGGGAGAAGAATGAGACCATCTATTTGACTAGTGGGATTGGATTTGAAGTATTCTGCACACTTTAGGCCTCAGACTGTATGTGTTATGTTATAAAAATTAGAGGAAAAGTGCGGTGGCGAGGGAAAGCCCGCACAA